>JADRCD010211355.1:0-44861 GCA_019843815.1 Montemys delectorum | reverse complement strand
AGAGAGAGAGAGAGAGAGAGAGAGAGAGAGACTGCTCAATTCTAAGACTAGCTGAGGTGGTAAAAGAACCAAGTTTAGGTTTCCTTTGAATTAGAAATTGCTAAAACTCTGATGAAGATTTTTAAAATATGTGAAAACAGCAAAACATAAAAAGTCAAATCAGAAAGTTCCACAAAAGAAAGAAGTGAGTCTGAACTCAAAAGCAATTGGGTATAAAAGCAATGACAATTACACTGACTTGTGTCATTTACTTATTCTTTGAATTCTAACATTTAAGCTTACAATCCAGGTAGATTAAAGAACAAAATCCTGTCTATGCTCGGTGTTTATAATCAGGAGTAGGGCTGAGTAGAAGAGATTGAGAACATGACAGGGACAGAATGACCATGCAGAATAATGATGTGTCTCTGTCTAATCTCATGGGCCACTCTTCTCATCAGGGGTAACCTGAGGACATAGTTAGCTATTTGTTCGACAGGAAAGAAATCTCTACTACTATGCTCAGTTCCTACAAAGGAGCATTTGCCAAGAGAAAAGGAAGAGAAAGGAAGATTCTGGAAGTTAATAATGCCTAACATTGTCAGGAAATATGTAGGGTGCTGATGTCTTTGTCACTTGTATCATTTCTCACACTTGATGTCTGACAAAAGCAACTTGAGGAAAGATGGAGTACACTGCCTCACAGTTCCGAGGTACAATCCATCATGGCAACAGTAGCTTGAGACAGTAGCACGCAATAGCAATCCACAGTCAGGAAACACATACTAAATCCTGGTGCCCATCTGGCTTTTTTCATTTTCTACGTATCCCATAACCCCAACCTATGGAGTATTTTTCACCTTAGTTAGCATTAAGTGGATAATTCCTTATGCCCAGAGGCTGGTCTAGAGCCTGCCAATCTGCCAAGGACTAGAAATCATAACAAGTGTTTTCAGCAGGCAAAGCTGGTGAGAGGTTATGGACTAGCTTAACTGGCATGATGGGGAGGACACACTTCTGTCTGGGTTTTGGCTGAAGCAATCTGAGAAGGTTAAGATTTTAGTGGGCTTCCTAGGCTCCTGCCCAGCTACCTCGCAATTCAAAACCATCTGGTTCACCACCCTCCTTTGCATCACAGTTGTCCAAGTTGCTCCTCACATATCTGCTGTGGACTTGGGGGGCTGATCAAAGCCATAGGATGGCAGTGAATACTAGTTTTAATTGCCTTGTTACATTGAGTTAAGCATGCACAGTTTCCATATACTCATTCTTTCCTATATTTCCCTCAGAATACGCAATTTGTCTGTTTCCCCTATTTACCCAAAATATAAAACAGGAAGGAATGTTCTCATCACAAGCTTTACCTAATTCCTCCTTGGGGAAATTCCATTCCTCTAGGCAGGGCTTACATAACACGAAGTCTTACCCAAAGGAAGTCAGGTCTTGTTAACCTTTGTGGATACTTTTGTATCTATAAAAGTCATTTTTATTTGGCAAATTATGGTGATTCATGTCTTCAAAGCTTTATAATCTGAAGGAAGTAATTTTGGTATGACTGAAAATATACAGGGCACCTTAATGAGTAGTTGTTGTTTATTTATTTTAAACTGATTGTGGAGGGGGGAAGAGAAATGGGGGATGAGGATGAAGATGAATCAGGAGAAAAAACTGGCAAACTGACTGCTGAAGGAAAATAAGAATGAGAGAAATAAAAAAAAAGTTCAAAATGAATAAAAATTGGTGTGCATAGATAAAGTCTCTGCATCCATTTGCTTCTTCATGTCTGCCTTATGCTTTGCATTCCATTCCGAGATGTTTTTGTTTCTATTGAAGATAGTCAACAACCACTATTTCCTTTTAAAAAATGATGCTTCTTGTAGAAGTGACAAACACAGACATCCTTTGGTCTCCTGGTCATTCTGTTTTGTATGAGCAAAGTCTGCTTGAGTTGTCTTGGATGTCAAAGGTGGCTTGATGTCACCAGGGGCTGGCTCCTAATATTTGTTATGCCGGTAACATTGTAAACAGAGTTACCAATGGATGTGTTTCTTTATTCCTGTAGATAACATTTAGTTAAGAAATTAGTATTTATCCCAAACTGAAAGCTCTCTCATAAACAACTGTTGCTATTTCAATGTGATTGTTCAGATTTATGAATAGAGATGCTTTTAAATGTAAGGATTTAAGGAAGAGTACATTTTAAAATTTATAATTTAATCAATATTAACTTTAAATTCAAGAAGCTGTTTGTCTCTACATAAAGAATTCTCATGCACTAAGAGTCATGCTTGTACGTGCATTTGGGGCCCTACTTGTAACTGTGTGTCAATGTTACAGAACTGATACTAAGCACAAAGGCCTTCTTCACAGGCTCACCTCCTTCCCATTTCATAAAGGACCTAATCTTAGTATCAGTCATTATAGTGACTATCATGATCTCCTAATTGATGTCATCCTTCTCCTCTTCTAGACAGGCTGTCACTAAGAAACTCAACTTTTTCCCTAAATATGACATGGCTTCCTTTCTTTTTACTTCCAATTCTCTCACCATATTTAAAGTTCTCATTATTTGACATCTTAATTAGAAAATAATATACTATCTCTGGTTTGGTCTTCTTACAACCTGTGATAGTTTAATTATCATTTTATCATGTCCTTTTTAAATGGACACTAAAAAGGGAGATTTATTTCATGTGGTCACAGGTTTTAAGAAGAGTGAAGAAGGACAAAGAGATCCCTGGACTCTCTGGGTTTTGAAGTGAGATTATGTGTAATATAGGGCCAAGAATACATATATCTGAGCAGCCCTGGTTAAGATTTGGTCCTCCCCGCTATTGGCCCATCATTATCTGGCCTTTTGTCTCATCCCTATAATGTGCTCTGACAAGTTTTTAGAATTTTGTGAAATCTCCTTCTCAGACAGTTGCTCTTTTCCTTCTCCCAGCATACAATTAATTGCTGGGGAAATATTTCCATTTCTTTGAGGTCTGTCATTTCAATATTCTCCTGGTCAGATTGAGAGATGCAAGTATCTCTTTAGGATACCTTTGCTTCTGCCAGGCCAGTTATCACTCTCACTTGCTGTTTTAATACCTCCCTCTTGAAGTAGAACAAGCATATCTGTAACAACTTAGTAAACAGAAAGCAATTTAGTAAAGTAGGAAGCATGGATGGAATGACACATTTAATTAGTGAAAGATAGACATGCATAAGAACAATTTCTCACAACCTGTTGACACTTTTAGTTACTTTTGTAAGGGCTGGCCCAAGTAACTTCTACCTGTCAGTTGAGTACAGGATGCAACCTCAGAATGTCAAGTTCTTCCTGTCTCAACTCCCGAAGAGGTGGGATGATAGGCAAGCACTACCGTGACCAGCATGACTTTATTTCAGTTGTGACGACTTCCTCCCATGTCTCAGAACAACATTCTTTGAAGCTATCACTGACTAACTATTTGGTAGGTTCATTTCCATTGTTCTATGATGCTAGAGGAAGATTCATTCTGTGTGAAAGGGTTAGTGACCAAAGCTATTTAGGCTCAAGTTTAAGCAGCTAAAAGATGGAATAAATGGCTCTTAGGTCAGGCACACCCCAAAGAGCATTGCGCTTGTCCTGTGGGTCCTAATACCTCAAATCTGCTGATCAGGTTACTTTGTGAGAAGCTATACTTCTGTAGAATGTTAGCATGTCATTTATTTATAAGACTTTATAACAACACATGATTATCAAACAACTATGGTTAACTGTGATGCTTTACAAAAATGCAACCAACATGAATAGAACTATTTGGAAAATTAAGAAGCTATAGAGGCTGGGCAGTGGTGGCGCATGCCTTTAATAACAGCACTTGGGAGGCAGAGGCAGGCAGATTTCTAAGTTTGAGGCCAGCCTGGTCTACAGAGTGAGTTCCAGGACAGCCAGGGCTACACAAAGAAACCCTGTCTCGAAAACAACAACAACAACAACAAAAGAATATATACAGATTTATAAACATCTAATGCCTCCCAGTATTTAGACAACTTATATGTCTAAGATACATCTATATATTATACAAAAAAGGCAGCAACATTTAGCATCATTATACAGAAGGACTAATTAAAGGTTATAGCTAAAACAAATTTATACTCTTTGGTTTATTGTAGTAAGTCTATAAGACTAAAAACCTTGCTTTAGTTCTCTTACAATTTTTTTAGGAAACAGTACTAGCTATTATAGATTATGTACAAGTTTATGATACATATACAACAGCAAAATAATTATGTTTCAAAGTAAGCAGATGTATCCCCTGGTTTCCACTGGAGACACTAGCAGGCAACTCTGATAGATACATGAGAAATGACTCACACCACTGTTAGCCATCTGTTTATTACAGCTTTCAAATTAAAATCAAAACCTGAATATCTTACATTTTAACCTTAATTGTATGCTAATCTGTTGGACTTGTTAACAATCCTAAATTTCCTCACATGCAAGTTTTCAAAAAATAAAAGTAGATAAATTATTATGGCCTTAATTTAAGCCATGCTGATGATATGAGTTTTATTGTTAAACAATGATACATGAATATAGCAAGTGAGTTGATGAAGTAAGACTCATGTGGTTCCTTGTTGACTACACTCTGGCCCAGTGGACACAGTTTGCACTCTTTACAGTTCCGTCTTATTACTGTGGCCTGAGTCCCTCCCAATCAGCTGAGTCTGACTGCTCCCATATTCTAATCAGTGGGCATTTCCACAGAAGATGTTGAGAAACAGCTTTCACTACTAGGCTGGGCTCTGCTTCTCTTTGGTTTTTAAGACATTTAAAGTCCATTTGACAATCCTCATTTTTTTTTAATGAGGGAATTTGTACATTTTATGTGCTGACAGCTAGTTGTCTCACAAATCTCTTAAATCCCTATTAGATTATGCAGTTCTCCATTTTTCTTTATCTTTCTAACTGGTTAAGTATTAAAGATCAGCTTTAGCATCCAGGCGTAAACTGAGGCAGGCTGCCAGTAAGGGTCAGTATTTAGAGCCTCTGACAGGGGTCAGTCCAGATACTGACAGGGGTTGCTACCTACGGCAGCCAGTGATTAGAGAAATTGTTCAGTAGACTTTTCTCTGAGGAAACAAAGCTTAATTTACTGGGGCTGGCACTCCCTGTGGCTAGCAAAAAAATCTGAGCTCTTTTAACTCGTTGGGGCAGGCCAGAAAGTAAAGGAAAGTGAGAAAATTCATACACACACATGCACATACATACACACAGTGAGTAAATGAAGCAAAAGATGGACTCCAGTAACTTTTTACATACAAATACATACATACATACATACATACATACATACATACATACTTACACACACACACAGATAGACAGACAGACAGACAGACAGACAGACATATTCACACATAGAATGGATGGAGCGAAGCTCCAGCAGGCAGGTTCCAAGCAGTTCACACATACACATATATACAGATATAGACACATATCTGGTGGGTGAATGGAATGAAATTCCAACAAGCAGACTCTGAGCAGTTCATACATATACACACATACACATAATTAGTGGATGGAGCAATCTCCAACAAACACCCTGACTAGCTTTACATATATATGTATATGCATACAGATTTGGTGGACAGAACAAAATTCCAACATACTCTCTCACAACATTTATACCTATATATACACACACATACATGTATGTATACATACATACATACATACATACATACATACATACATACTTGGAGGGTAGAAAGAATGAAGTTCCAACAAATTTATCTTGTTCCCATGGCTTATATATCCAGCAAAATCTTTCAAGTAGTATAAAGTTACAAAGTGATTACATTCTATTTTTCTTCTAGTGAATGACTATGAACAAAACTATGTTCCCCAACACCTTTACAAGAATAACATTATGGAATACAGGTAAAAAAAAACAACAATAACAAATTATTCCCCAAAACCCATGTACATTTGTAACTAAGCAACTTGTTATAGATTTAAAAAGTGTGAGCAAGCAAGGTAGTTTTCTGAGGAAACTTCTTTTACTGGCAGGCAGCAATTTGCAGTTACAAAGGGAGGATTAATTATTTTATTATTTTATTATTTTATTATTTATCTTTAAAAGTAATCTTATAAGACTCTCAAAAGAATCATAAATCTTAATTTTTATATAAAAATCATTCATATCTACTTTAAAGCTTCAGAAGGTATATTTATTTGTCATTAATTCTTACCAAATCATATCAGGAAGCTGAGGTTAAAAATGGGTATAAGAAGTCAATCATCAGCAGTCCAGCCTCAGTGAGAGTCACGTCAGCCAGGGCTGCCATTGTTCTTGTTCCCTGACCATAAAAGGTCCTAGCTTAACTAAGAAGAGTATACTTTTCTGAACTTTAAATTGTTTCCTAAGATTTTCTCTTCAGAGCCAGTAGTAGAAACATTTTAACCTAGCTTCACTAACAATTTTATTTTTCCTAATGTTTTTTTTAAGGGCAGTGCTCATTTGACAATCTACATCTCTAAGTTCTTCTCTAGGGTGGTGATTGAATCATTAATCAGTTCCAGCTGCAATGCCTGAAAGAGATCAAGCATTATGACTGTGAGTGTCAGAGATACTGTCAAGTGAGGGGCTGGAAGACCCTTAGAGTTTTCATACAATTCTTAGATTAAGAGGGATTAGATTAAATGAGGGCAAAAGGCAGATCAGAACTCTATAACAGTATAAAATCTTCAGGACACATAGTCCTTGAGGTCATGCCTTAACCCAAGGCAGAACCGTTCTAACTGTGCTAACTGGTCGACCATATTCCATGAGCTCTAAAGCCATTTGTCATTGCTCCTACATGGCTTTCAGCAGTCAGGCCTCCAATTCTAAGAGTTAATGGCATTCACTGGATCACGCTCACTCTGTATGTCATTGTCTAACAACACTCTCAGGAATACAGTTCTAGACAGGTGTGGGGATGCAAGCCCTATAGTATGAAGTACTAATGAGGTTGAACTTGAATACAGGAGCTGAAGGCCAATCTGGGCAACATGATGATGACAGTGCATTTCCAAAGCAGCAAATAAACCATAGGGTCCTGATACTGACAAAGCTGAGAGTGAAGGCTTCATCCACAGCAAGGAAGCCATGTAAAAATGATCAGAGATGTCAGAGCAATGCTACCAAAGTTAGAGGTGAAAATAAGGAGAAGTTAAAAATAGAAATGTAGAAATATAGACTGTGAAGCTGGGCAGTGGTGGTGCACGTCTTTAATCCCAGCACTTGGGAGGCAGAGGCAGGCGGGTTTCTGAGTTCGAGGCCAGCCTGGTTTATAGAGTGAGTTCCAGGACAGCCAGGGCTATACAGAGAAACCCTGTCTCGAAAACCAAAACAAACAGACAAACAAACAAACCAAAAACAAAGAAATATAGACTGTGGACCAGAGTAACATGTGGATATGAAACCATGAGAACCCAGAAAGGAAAGAACTCTAAGAAATGCCCATGGATGAGTCAAAAATCACTTGAAATTAGGACAAAGAAAAAGTCTTCAGAATTGAGGAAAGAAACCTACTTGAATATTTATCCCGAATCAAATCACATTACTAACACTGTCAAGTTAGTCTCTTAAATACTCAATGATGAAATACAAGAAAGATGACCCCCTGAAGACATACTAAGGTAAATAACTGATATTGGTAAGGCTGAAAGACAGTTGTTACTGGCTAAAAGTATATGCACAAAACAGTTGCTTACCATATTGTTCAAAGTGTTTAATGAATTTTTGAAGTATATTTACATAATAATAGCCAATGAACATAAAGAGAAAATTTTGAATTAGGTAGAACATTTGGCCTCAGATAGGTTTCAGAAGAATATAGGACATCATTATAAACACTGGCATGTATACATGATCTATTCAAGAAAGTACAAGTGTCAAATATCTTGGTTTTTTAAAAGCCTTGTTGTAAATTCTGAGTTGTAAAGGAATTGAATGATGTACTTAAATGGCAGGTATAATTCCCTGGAAATGAAGAATGCCCAATAATCCATTTTGCTCTAATTTTATTCATAAGCTCTAGCTGTTTAATCATCCACTCCAAAGTTTTGTACATCTATTAAGTCTAACAGTCATGACTGATGAGACACAATACTAACACTCATAAACTCTACATCTTAGGGATAGAGAGACAGGAACAAGTAAGCACTTTAAATAATGACTCTATTAATTGGGGGGACAAAAAACAAAACAACATCAACAACAAAACCAAGTAGGGGACAATGGTGCAGAAGACCTGAAATGAGCAATGGGACAGATGTTTAGCCAGACCTCCATGCAAGTGTCCTTGAGAAAGTAACAAGGTCTACACAGAAGGAAACAGCAGTCATTTAAGAAACTCAAGGAAATGCTTTCCACCAAAAGCGAACCCTGTGATAAACCATCACAATACTAAAACAAAACGAGAGTTTTTAAGGCAATACTGCAGCAGAGAGTTGCAGCGTATGTGGAAGAGAGCCACATGAAGAAACTCAGGACCTAGACTCTAGAGGTTTTTCTGAACCATGGTAGGAATTAGGAGACATATTCTAGGAGAGGGAGCCATGGGAAGCTTTGAGTCTCAGAGTGATGTGATAGGATTTTTTTCCTATAGATATTTTTTTAAAGATTTATTTATTTATTATATGTAACTACACTATAGCTGTCTTCAGATGCACCAGAAGAGAGCATCAGCTCTCATTACAGATGGTTGTGAGCCACCAAGTGGTCGCTGGGATTTGAACTCAGGACCTTTGAAAGAGCAGCCAGTGCTCTTAACTGCTGAGCCATCTCTCCTATAGTTTTTATAAGTACCTCTCTTTCTTCAGAAGGAACATGTTGGAGAAAAGGCAAGATCCCAAGCAACAATCCTAATTAAGGTTTTGATAGGATAAAGGGAAAACAGCCTGGAGAGATTCAAGAGAAATGTTGGAAATGCTAGGGATAGGACTTACTGATGTGTAGGCTATACTAGCTGAGAGAGAAGTATCATCCCAGATGCCACCATGGGTCATACATAGAGACAGCAGCTTCAGGAGATGGTTTGAGTCCAAGGGAGGCAGTGAGCTCCCTGACATTGAGGTATCCAGAAAACGCTCAAGCGATAATATGGATAATATGAAAAATACCCAGTGAAGTTACAGAGCATTTACTTGCAGTAATTAAGTGACTTGGAGCTACTTATGAAAACAGGTCATGAAAAACTGAACATGACCCACTTAAGCATCAAGAGTCCACAATTAACCTTTTTCTGAAATAACCTGGAGGAGTGTCTCCTTTGGAATGATCTGGCACTGACTAAGAAGGGCCCCTTTGAACAAATTCACAAAGTTAAAACACCTAGCCAAAAGTCTAGTTGCTAACTGACTTGTAATCTTTTTGAGATGCAAACGGTGAATGACCATGGGCAAAGGTACTTTCATCCAAGGTGGGGGGCAGGGCATGATACCACTTGACTTGTGTTGAATTTTAACTACAGCCAAATTATCATTCTGTGAAGAGTATGTTTAAATACTAAGGGTTCCTTTTTTCTTTTCTTTTTATTTTCCTTTTTCTTTTAGCCTTTAGCTTGGCTTTACTCATTAGAGAAAAAAAAAATTAAGTCTAAGTCTCTGAATTGCCTCTTTGATGAAGCCAGTCCCTGGGAGTAAAAGATTAAATGCATTGACTTTTCCAGAACAACAGAAGTTGCCCAAGTTTTCTTTCTTTCGTTTTTTTTTTCCTTCTCAAAAGCTTTAAAGTCATTTCCTTGAACAAAATTAACCAACCAAATATGCACTTTGAGTACCCTGCACAGGACTTTTATGACTCTTTTTTTTTTTTTTTAATAAGGTCCATTAAGCCAACATTGTACTTTCACATCCATATTTTATGTTTCCTTATTCTTGTGTTTCCTTTTTATTTTTCACAGACAATTTGGTAAGTGAGCACAAATTATTCAAATGCAATTTCTGTCTTAACTCTTAATAGCGAAAACTGCTTGGAACTAAATGGACTAGTTGTGAATTAGTAATAAGCACAAGAAAATATGATCTCTTCTACACATGCTCACAAGTTGAGGGAAAACAGTGTTCTTAATGCACATATAAACGAAGCTACTCTTTTATACCATGTCTAGCTTGTGTTCTAAGAGACATTTTAATAACTTTTACTACGTTCCAAACATGCTGGGCCTTCACATGCTATTCCAGAGAGATAGCTACTATTTTCACATTCCAGATACATGCTAAGATTAAATAGTTTTCCACTCAAATGAATGGAATGGATGGAGTTGGATCTAAATATACTGTTTTTTTTTTCCTTTGTTGCTTATTCTACTATTCTGTATCTTCATCTAGGGGTAAAGGTTAGATCTAAGAATCGCCTTGCCAGACAGGCCATAACTGGTAAGAATCAAAGAAAAGTTCTGATAAACTTTGGCAAGTTATTTTTTTTCCTGCACCTGGAATTTCTATGTGGGAATGGGAGCTGGGCTTTTTTTACTTCTAGTTTCTGCTGATGAATGCAGCAGCCCAAGCTCTCTGTCCTGTACAGTTGACAATGGATAGACCAGATCAAAAGGGGCTAGAAATCTCATGAGTTTTTGGCATATCTTTTCTTAGAAACCTCAGAAGGTTGCATTGTAGAAGAATGAGAGAGAAACTCTAGAAAGAAGAAAATATGATTCCTTAGAGATAAGCATACTTTTGCTTGCTTTAGGATGTTGGGCCTTTTGTGGCCTGTCTTGGTGGTTACCTCTGCTGTTGCCATGTGTCTAATATCCTTGGTCTATTAAGAGATGATCACCCTACTGGTGTTTCTTCTCCTCTGCCAGAACTGACAAGAGAAACCATTATAAATGTTCCCACAAACAAAACAAAACAAAACAAAACAAAACAAAACAAAACACCAGTATCGTTTCTTGCCATCATCCAAATGATCAGTTCCTGCTGACGTCTTGCCATTCATTCTCCAGGACAGTGTTTGTGAAAAGCAAAGCTTGTCCACTCAGAAAACTTTATGACTTTCTTTCTGTTTACTTCTCACATCTCTGGTGTTGCCAGATAAAGAAGTTTGAGTTCCTAAAACACCGCTTCTCTCTAAAATGTTGACACACAGATGGCACTGGCAACAGTCAGGTGGATCTGCCCTCTTATTGGTCCACAAATCACTTCCAAATTACAAAACCCTCCAGTGATCAAAACTGTTGTTAATAAAGCAATCTTATTCATTTGTTTTAGAACAGCTCCTCAGACATATCTGAATTGGGAATCAATGCCTGTATCTCCGAATCACACCATCCAACTTCTTACCTCCCTGATCAATAGGACTGTGTTTGAGATACAAGGTCCTATACTATTCTTGAATGTGTGAAGGAAGAGGGAAATCAGCACTCAAAGCAATGTCTAGAGATCTTGCCATGAATAGTGGAAGAATTTTTACTTACAAAGATGAATAATTGCCTCTGAATAAATTGCCCAAGTCAGTTTTTAACTCAGGACTGTCTACGACAAAGTTCAAATGATTCCCATTACACAAGGAGAATTAATGCTATGATATAAATGAAAGTCAACATGATTTTGAAAAATTTTCTCTTTGATTCTATTTCTTAATAATTTCAACTGTTAAAAAACCAAATAGTCATGTACCAAAAGGTGAACAGATATTCATTGTTCAATTGGGTCCCATTTAAATTGCCTCTACCAATAGTTCAACAAGAAAATTATACTATATTAAAGAAATGACTTTTACAGAGGAGTTATTTTACAGAAATTGCTTAGGAGTTAAGAACATTGGTCAATCTGCTTGAGAACTCAGGGCTGTCTCTCAACACCCACATGATGGTTCACAATGGTTGGTATATCTAGTTCCATGGGACCTGATGCATTTTTCTTTTGACTCCAAGAGTACTGCACACATGTCATGCACAGCCATATATGCAGGCAAAACACCCATACATAAAAAAATAAGTAATATGATTAAAATGTACTTCATAATGTGTGGTACCAAATCACTATGATCAGAAAACTTCCATATAGGTAATATGGAAACATAAATACTATATACATATATATGTAGATATGCATGTATTTTCCCACATATATTTGTTACCGTATATAATCAAGAAAAAGAGAGTATGTGTGTATGTTTTGGTTCATGGTTATTTTGATTTCTTAAGCAGCAGCTATCATCCAACAAAAATTATTAATAACCAAAAGAAAAATATATTTCTAGAAAGAAAAACTGAATTTAAAGTATACGAGATTTAATATATATATAATATCAAATAGTTAACCAATACAATCTTAAAAGTCTATTATGTCAGAATTACAATTTGAGTGTGTGTGTGTGTGTGTGTGTGTGTGTGTGTGTGTGTGTAAAGTTAAGATCCGCTTTTGGCATGTGTCAAGAATATTACTATTCACTCTAGTTACAGTGTTGTACATTTGACACCCCGGAACTATGCATCCTGAGAAATAAATCTTTGACCAACACCTTCCCTTTTTCTGTACACCTCAGTCCCTCATAACCATAATTCTATTCTTTGATTTTTATGAGTTTGACCTTTTAAGAGCCCTCACACTAGGGAAATAGTGCAATGTGTTTTCTTCTATTTCTGGCTTATTTCACTTAGCCTGTCTTTCTGTTTCATCCTTTACAATAGCGGATTTCCTTCCCTTTAAAGATTGACTACCACGTCATTATATACATGGCCACACTACATTTCTTTTATTCATTCATTATCACTAGAGAGTAGGAAATACTTCATGTAGGAAATGAACTATAGACCAAAGCACTGGTTATCAACCTCCCTAATGCTGTGATCATTTAACATAGTTCCTCATGTTGTGATCACCCGCAATGTTAAATTTTTTTGGCTACTTCATAACTGTTGTTTTGCTACTGGTATGAATCATCATGTAAGTATCTGGGCTTTCCAATGTCCTCTGGATATTGTGAACCACAGGTTGAGAAACCATTGATCCAAATGCCTGTAGAAGTTGATAGGTATGCTTTCAAAAGGGAACTTATATAGATGTTAAATTCCTATAGAAAGGTAGATGTTGATCTAACGTTCAGTTCTGAAAGTTAAGTTAGGACTTCAAAAAAAGGGAAGAAATAGAGTCTGTTTGGAAGTTTTCATGAAATGAGGATTGAGATGAACATTAGAAAGGGTACTGGAGATTAGAGCTTTCAGGGTCAAATAACTTAACTTATATCACAACCAGACTACCTTCAACTCCTGGCTTAAATAATTTCAGTTTATGTAAAGACTAATGATTCGTTAAGTTATTCATTCAAAAATCTAAGAACTCAGGAAACAAACTCATCATCTTGGACTAATTAACAAAGAAAATATCCATGACAATAAAATTCTATGGAAATGTTTTAAATGATTTCTATAAAATATATCATTAATGAGAAATTTTTACTTGAGAATATAATAATTGTAACAGTTTATTCTTAGCTATTCTTAACTTTAGTTTTATGGCCAAATTAAGACAGTTTTAAGAAAATTTAATCTTTTCAAGCTGCATTGATTAAATGGAGAATGAAGCAGAAACCAAAAAGGATTTATAATTATTCATTAACACAAATGCCAGCCCAGGCTACTATACCCAGCAAAACTCTCAATTACCATAGATGGACAAAATAAGATATTCTATGACAAAATGAAATTTATACAATATCTTTCCACAAATCTAGCCCTACAAAGGATAATAAATGGAAAACACCAACATAAGGAGTAAAACTGGGCCCTAGAAGAAGCAAGAAAGTAATCTTTCAACTAACCTAATTCCACCTCTTACAACAAAAACCACAGGAAGTAACAATTACTTTTTCTTAATATCTTAATATGAAAATTAATATTATCAACATATCCTAATCGATTGAAATCCAAAAATACGAGGAATTAGAAATTTGTTGGCTGTCATCCAGTGGTCTCTCTAATTTAGTAATTGGAGAAATAGGTCCAATATTGTACAATCCATATTCACTTTCTGCTTGTTTGTACATGACAGTGTCTTGCTGGGTTCCACATAATGGTCTTGAAATCAGGCTTTTCCTATCTCAGCCTCTCTATTAGTAGGATTGTTTATTTGATGTTTTTACACTATACTATAGTTTTCAGAACAGCTTTATATTTCAAAAGTTTATACAACCAAAAGAAACAGACAATTAACTTGGCTTGTAAGAGAACAAGGAAGAGTGAGACTGAATGCTTTGCTTGATGTTTGTAACTATTGTATCAAGTTTGAAGAAGAGGACTTTATAAGTTACTCTTTCTCTGAGATGAATGCTTTTCAAAATCATCACAGCCAATGAACCAGATTCTTACCCTCACCTCATGTCTGTGCCACCCTCCAAGCAGAATCATTGTTCATTGAAACAGTTGATGAATGACTTCATGGATAGACCATCTTAATACACACACCATTTCTTAAATGAATGTAACTTGTTCTCTGTGGGCTGAGAATGATGACAATCACTCAAGTCAAATAACTTTGACCATAGCAGGAAGTCTGTATCCAAAAATTATGCCTACAATTCATTCCTTGGCCCAGCAGAACTGTCAACTCTCAGCTTAGCTACAATGGAGGTAAAATCCTTTGATGATGTGAGGATCATTGAAGTACAGCCTTATTACAATGAAATCCAATGTCTAAAAATTGTTCTTATTTTGGGGTTGTACTATAGTAAGACCCAAGATTTTAAGCTCAACTAAATACAAAACAACAAACAAACAAACAAACAAAGACTACATATTTATGTTAATTTTAAAAATACTAGTAGTGATGTATTATTTTAAAATATACAATATGTTTGGAGCTATTTAAAATTTATATTGAGAAAAACGTATATATTTTCAGTATTGCTGTAGACAAGCACCTACATAAGACTGTTAAATTGATTGTTGTTTTATATCAAACAACTTTTGTAATACTAATTTTTATGTTATAATATTTTATAAATTTTAAGGAACAATACAAAAAAGATATCATAGGTATTGAAGGGGGGGTCTCTGGGAGGAGTTGGGGTACAAAAGGGAAACAAGAATGTGATTTAATTCTATTTACTTAAAAGATGTTTTTAAATGTTAACAAATTCAGATAAATTGAAATTATGTATCTTTTCTCATCATAATACAATAAAATTTAAATCAATTAAAAAAGAAAGATTAAAAAAATCTTCATTAAAATAATATGGTCAGAATTATATTTTACCAATCCTCTTAATTACTTGACCATACATTCCGTTAAAGTGATGCCTTAGGCAGAGTGTGGAAGAAGCATGAAAAAAGCTCAGTCTGGCTTCTCCAGAAAGACACCAGGAACTGGCACAGGCAGGAGGGTTGGCAAGAACCACAGAGCTCATCTAAACTCTCCATGACTGCATGGCGTAGGTGCCAGGCATGGGCTGGGGTCGGTGCAGTTTGGGAATTTAAAGGACAGATTCCTCTAAAGAGATTTCTTACTGAATCTGTTTGCCAAAACATGTGACCCTTAAGTACCACATCCACAGTAAAGCCTCAACAAATACAATTTCCATTAATCCTGAAAAATTTAGACTTGTTCATAGCAAATCAAAATGGCTAGATTAAGGCTGATCCAAGGATTTCTATTTTTATAATTGTGGAGATCTATGTATGTGTGTGTATATGTATGTATGTGTGTGTGTATACATCTACCTCTATCTCTATCTTTATCTATATATATATATATATATATATACATATATATATATATATATATATTCCCTAAGATTTTCTTTTTGATTTTTCATTTTTATTATCTTGTTTTCACTTTTGTATTGTTTTTTATTATTTTTTATGATTATACTTGCAGCAAATCCAAGAATACATGAAAATGATAATTCACATGTTCACGTAGGCTTCATCCCAGGGATGCAAGGATAGTTCAATATATGGAAATCTATCAATGTAATCCACTATATAAACAAACTCAAGGAAAAAAATCACATGATTATTTCATTAGATGCTGAAAAAGCATTTGACAAAATTTACCATCTCTTCATGTTAAAAGTCTTGGAAAGATCAGGAATTCAAGGCCCATACATAAACATAGTAAAAGCAATATACAGCAAACCAGTAGCCAACATCAAACTAAATGGAGAGAAATTTAAAGCAATCCCATTAAAATCAGTGACTAGAAAAGGTTGCCCACTCTCTCTCTATCTATTCAATATACTACTTGAAGTTCTAGCTAGAGCAATTAGATAACAAAAGGAGGTCAAAGGGATACAAATTGGAAAGGAAGAAGTTAAAATATCACTATTTGTAAATGATATGATAGTATACTTAAGTAATCCCAAAAATCCCACCAGAGAACTCCTATAGCTGATAAACAACTTCAGCAAAGTGGGTGGATATAAAATTAACTCAAACAAATCAGTGCCTTCCTCTACACAAAAGATAAATGGGCTGAGAAAGAAACTAGGAAAATTACACCCTTCACAATAGTCACAAACAATATAAACTATCTTGATGTGTCTCTAACCAAGCAAGTGAAAAATTTGTTTGACATGAACTTGAAGTCTCTGAAGAAAGAAACCAAAGAAGACCTCAGAAGATGGAAAGATCTCCCATGATCGTGAATTGGCAGTGATGAATATAGTAGAAATGGCCATCTTTCTGAAAGCAATCTACAGGACCATGACATAAAACCAGTTAGACTAAATCTAATAGAAGAGAAAGTGGGGGAAAACCTCGAATACAGAATCAAAAAATGGGACCTCATAAAATTGCAAAGCTTTTGTACGGCAAAGGACACTATCAATAGGACAAAACAGTAACCAACAGTTTGAGAAAAGATCTTTACTAATCCTACATCTGATAGAGAGCTAATATCCAATATATACAAAGAACTCAAGAAGTTAGACTCCAGAGAACCAAATAACCTTATTAAAAAAATCGGGTACAGAGCTAAACAAAGAATTCTCAACTGATGAATACCGAATGGCTGAGAAGCACCTAAAAAAATGTTCAACATCCTTAGTCATCAGGGAAATGCAAATCAAAATGACTCTGAGATTCCACCAGTTAGAATGACTGAGATCAAAAACTCAGGTGACAGCAGATGCTGGTGAGGATGTGGAGAAAGAGGAACACTCCTCCATTGCTAGTGGGATTGCAAGCTGGTACAAACCCTCTGGAAATCAGTCTGGTGGTTCCTCAGAAAACTGGACATATTACTACCTGAAGACCCAACTATACTACTCCTGGGCATATCCCCAGAAGATGCTCCAACATGTAATGAGAACACATGCTCCACCATGTTCATAGCAGCCATATTTATAATAGCCTGAACCTGGAAAGAACCCAGATGTTCTTCAACAGAGGAATGGATACAGAAAATGTGGTACATTTACACAATGGATTACTACTCAGCTATTAAAACCAATGACTTCAGTTTCTATGCCCCAATGTAGAGGAATGTCAGGGACAGGATGTGGGAAAGGATGTGTTGGTGAGTAGGGGGAGGGGGGAAGAGAACAGGGTCTTTTTTTTTTTTTTTCTGAAGGGGAAACCTGAGGAGATATCATTTGAAATGTAAATAAAGAAAATATCTAATTAAAAGAAAAAAGAAAAAAAAACCAATGACTTCATGAAATTCGCAGGCAAATGTATGGAACTTGAAAATATCATCCTGAGTGAGGTAACCCAGTCACAAAAGAACACACATGGTATGCACTCCCTGATAAGTGAATATTAGCCCAAAAGTTTGAAATACCCAAGATACAATTTACAGACCTTATGAAGCTCAAGTAGAAGGAATACCAAGGTATGGATGCTTCAGTGCTTCTTAGAAGGGTGAACAAAATACTCACAGGAGGAAATATGGAGACAAAGTGTGGAGAAGAGACTGAAGGAAAGACCATTCAGAGACTGCTTCACCTGGGGATCCATCCCATTTACAGTCATTAAATCTGGATTCTATTGAGGATGCTGGGAAATGCATGCTGACAGGAGCCTGATATGGCTGTCTCCTGAGAGGCTCTGCCAGAGCCTGACAAATACAGAGGAGGATACTTGCAGCCAACCATTGGACTGAGTGCAGGGTCCCAGATGGAGGAGTTGGAGAAGGGACTGAAAGAGCTGAGGGGGTTTGCAGCCCTGTGGAGGAGCAACAGTGTCAACTGGCCAGACCCCCAGAGCTCCAAGGCTGGACCACCAACCAAAGAGTAAACATGAAGGGACCCATTGCTCTGGCTGCATATGTGGCAGAGGATGGTCTTGTTGGACATCAGTGGGAGGAGTGGCCCTTGGTCCTGTGGGGGTTCTATGATCCAGTGTAGGGGAATGCCAGGGCAGGAAGGCAGGTGTGGATGGGTGGGTGGGTGGGTGGCAGAGCACCTCCATAGAGGCAGGTGGAGGGGGAATGGGATAGGGGGTCTCCAGGGGGGGACCTGGAGAGGGAATACCATTTGAAATGTAAGTAAAGAAAACATCCTATAAAGGAAAAATATATATAATACAATTTCCTTCTTCCCTTTCCTTCCTCTAAACCTTTGCATATGCCCTTACTTTCTCCTTTTTCAAATTCATGGCCTGTTTTTTCATTGTTGTTATACACACAGTCCTAAAATACATAAGCACAACCTGCTTAGTCTGTATATTACTACCTATAGGTTTGTTTCCAGGGATGACCATTGGTATCAGATAACCAGTTGGTCTCCTATTCCCTGGGGAAGACATTCCCAGGCTCTCAGCAGTCCTGAGTTACCTGAAGTTCTTTGTATGGGATTGAGGCTTCCTGGATTTTCTGTGATCCGTATTAGCATATCTGTTGATTTTGCTCTTGTTTACTTCACATTGAGGAGCCTTGTTAGTGAGAGTTTATGAACAGGGTTTCACAGTGTAGTCCAGGCTGGCCAAGACTCACAGAACTCTACCTGCCTTGCCCACTCTCTAGTACTAGGATTATAAGCAAACTATTTTAAGGTTTTCCTGATCATCTAGGATTACCATTGGCACATATGTTAGCTTAATCATGAATTCAAGACTGACACTTGAATTTAGTCATGTATAAAAGACCACTTGTCTCTAATTGTGTTGTGAGTTCTGATGTTCTACAAACTGTAATGCGCATTAAATATTGTTTACAAAAGCAGTGAGTTTCTTTTTTTATTTTATAGTATAGAATAGAGTTTATTCAGTGCATGGGGAGTGCAGTTGAGAAGGTAGTAGAGACAGAGAAAGGCAGAGAGGGGGCAGGGAGAGGGAGGGAGGGAGGGAGTCTACAGTGAGTTTCTTAATCACATTCTTGTTATTAGTTTATTTTTATCATACTCAAAACTCTATCTTATTGGCTTTAAGCTTTTGATATGAAATGGGTCAGAAAATCGCTTAGGATCACTGAAAGCATATGGCTCACTTACGAGTAACCACCACAGGTTTATTAACATGCTTTTGCATTACTAAGAACTTTAGTTTATTCTTAGTGTTTGGTCAAATTCTAGACACTGAGGGTTTTCGTAACAGAGTGCTATATAACAGAATTTTTAACTGTATTTAGTGACCAAGATACAATATTTTTCATCTCTAATAAACATTAAATCATTACAGTGCATATAGAAATAAAAGCAGCTATTATTAAAATTAAATGTTCCAATTGTGATCCAACTAAAACAATGCATGTAATATTTGCAGCATAATTATAGAACTTCATGATATATTCTGAGGGTGGAAGCAGGAAGAAGAATGAAGCATTTAAAGCAAAGTGACAAAGAGAATGCTTACTTCTCCAGTTGAATTTAGGGCAATAATTTCAATTCCATGGGGCTGTAGAAATGGCTCAGCAGAACAGTGCATGCCATTCTTCCAGAGGACCTGAGTTTTGCTCCCAGTACCCAGGTTGGATGGCACACAATCATCAGTAACTCCAGCTTTAGAGGATCTGAAGCCTTCCTCTTAGTTACATGTCTCATGGCTACAACAAAATACTTATCATTGTTGAATTATTTGGTTGTCTTTTCAGTTATGTCAGTCTTGCCTCATGTTGTTAAAATCTGTTGTTACACACAAGTGAATTCATAATTGTTTTATTTTCGTAAGGAACTTGACACTTGACATTTGCCCCCTCCCCTCTCCATATACATTTTTTCATTTGTTGAATCCTTTCACATTTAATGTTGTTATTAATGTGCTTACACAAGTGTGATGGGTAGTTTTGTCAGTGTGGCATAATATCAAATCATCTGAGAAGTATCTCAATGAAGAAGTTTCTAGGTCTGGCAGGCTTGTGGTACATTTTTGGGGAAATATCTTGATACGGTTAATTGGGTGGAGATACATGTCCATTGTGTGTGGTACCATTCCCTAGCAGGGGATTCTGAACTGTGTAATAGTGAACTCAGTGAACTGAGGAACAATATACATACCTTCATCCTCCTTTTATTCTTGGTTATGGAGGTCACTAGCTGCTTCAAGTTCCTGACACACTCTTTAATGATGAACTATAAGCTGGACTTGTGAGGTCCAATAGACCCTTTCTCCCCTACATGACCTTTAGTCAGGATATTTTATCAAAGAAAAATGTGTTTGTGATCTTTTTGTTCATTATATGTGTTGTATAGATTATTCAACTTCTCTTTACTGTTTCCTTGAATTGGATTGATATTTTCTAACATTCAATCCCTGTAGTTATTCTTTTCAACTTTTGTGCGTGTTTCTAAGAAGTTTTACTAGGGCTTACAATATATATTATAATTTACCAGAACCTATTTCTGATCTATATTAACAATTTCCATGAAACAAAGATACTGTACTTCTAAACAAGGCCATCCAGTATCTCTTCTTCCTCTCCTTCTTCTTCCTCCTCCTCTTCTTCATGCTACCATTTTGTATGTACCACAAGAATAATGCATAGTACAACCCTTATACTGTAGTTACTTTCAATCATTTTATTATTTCAAACAAGCTGTGAAAACAAGAGAACAAATGTGGACTTATAGATACAAAACACAAATCCTCACATCCATAAAACAGCAACAGCATTAAATAAAAGTCATTGTAAAGAAAAGCATGGCTGTGCAGATGAGGACGGGCCCAGGGCATTGACAAGGTGTGAACACTAGTATCTTTCCCCCTGGTGACATTTCTACTTGAAACTCATTGCTGCAGACCATAGTTCTTTCCCTTTGCATGAATGGGCATCAACTGTTCCCTGTGCTAAGACAATTATTGAGAGATGATGGTTTGCAAGTCATTCTAGAACGGGAGATAAAAATAAAGACAGAGAAATTTGGGGATTTTTATGCGCTCGATGCATGAGAGGGATATAGTGAAAGAGAAAGAAGGCACATCCAGGGTTAATAAATAACAGAAGTTGGTGTAATTTGCTGTAACCAGAAAAAAGTGGGGGAGATTTAAGGTGTCCTCAATATTTAAGGCTATTTTAAAATTATTACGGTCTTTGGTCCCACTTTTGCTGACTCTAGCCTAACAGTCTCTTCTTGTGGTGTAAAGCTTGGCTCCTTTCTCTGATTTTCTTTGATTTGCCATGAAGTTAGGCAAGAATCAAACAGTGTGGGTTCAAGAAAGACTGCAGGGAAAGTCCTCTGAGTTCCAAACTAAAGCTTTCTCCTTTTCATTTGTATAACACAAGACAACATAGCCCTCTATAGTTCCCTAAAATACACTCACTATCTTCCACTTTTTTCCTGGATGTAGCCCCAAATAAGGAATGCCCTGACTGTTAGTAAAGTCAGTAAGAGTGTAGAGTACAGCTGGATATATAAAAATCACTTTGTTTGTTAAAAAAGAAAACACACTTCTATTCCTGCTTTTCTCTATATAATATATTTTTAATTAGGCATTGGACTAGCAGGCATAAAGTGCTTCCATTTCCTCCACACTTATATCAAATTGTCTCAAATTATCATGTTGATTAAATGAAGTCAATAAGAGGATAAAGATCACAGGAAGCAGAAGAGCCGATGGGAAAACATTCAGAGGCACCACTGTCTATTCCTGAGTGAGTGGATGCAAGCCATGAGTTATTATGCTGTGAGGTAAGGCCCTAGGGATGTGGAAATGACACACCACACAGCCCAGAAAGATGTTAGCCATCTGACATGTCCTTGCAGCTCACCAGTGTCACCTTAGGTAGGGCAGACACTCTATCTCAGGTATTCTCCTTACCTGCTCAATGAAGATAAAGATAAACCCTTCTCCACCTGCTGCCTGGATTTCTGTGAGATACAAATGTAACAGTACATCAGAAACAAGTTTTGTACCATCCCCTGGACTTCAAAGAGTGATCCCTCCCCTTCCTCTGTGTCTAATAGCAAAGGGATATATGTTTATGAAATCCACATACTTAAAACAAACAAACAAACCCGCCATTACCCAATAAGTTCAACCTTTTCATTCATTTAATATGGAACCCGAGTCCATTCTGCTAGCAAGATGAATATGATTTTACTTTTGTGCTTTGCTAGCGTTCTTGGGACTTTTGTGGATAGGTTAATAAGTTGAGAAATGGTAGAAGACAAGGAAGAGAATAAAAAAAATGATTTGAAAAGTTATTTGAGTTAATGGCTGGAGCCCAACATGATCTATTAGTGTTTGGAAAATAGGTTAACATGGGCTTAATACTTTATCATCATGATGCAGGTATGTATACATGCATCAAGAATACATGCATTAACTTAATGTTCATCTCAAATATACTGTATTAATTGTGACATTGGAGAATATGTGACGTAAAATAAGGTTGTTCTGTGGCCCTGTGGATTGTTTTCTTTCAGGAGCTGTGCTAAGGAAACAACTGATACTATCCTGATTCCCCTCTATCTATTGCTAAGGAAAGCAAGTTCAGCGGCACTGTATTTTATCACAGCCTTTGGGTTCAGTACTATCAGATAATTGACTCAGCCAGGCAATAAAAAAAAAAAAAAAAAAAGATTCTCAAAAATATTTACTTTTTAGTTCAAAGTTTTGCTCCAACCACACAGTGTGGAAAACAGATATTATGTGCTCTTGCTTTGCCTGCCTTTGGAAATAAACCCCAACAATGTAGGTCAAGAGAGCCCTGGTTTTTTAAAGGGACAGCAAATGAGAAAGTACAGGCAAATCCCAGGAAGAAGCAAATAAAGAGAAACATAACAGGAATCTGAATAAAATAAGACAGTGGAGTAAAACCAACTTGAGGCTTTTAAAATTAAGCTTCTGAGTCTCGGGGACCCATTCTATGAGTGTGTGTTTAAGGCTGGGTTATGTTAGGTGTGTGCCTGTTCACAAGGTTTACATACAACAAATTTGGAAAAACCACTGTCATAGGGTATGAGAAAAAAAAAATAGAGAACTGTAGCCAAAAAAAGGAGATGAAAGGATGCTAAAATAGAGACGCTATTTAATTGATTAGATTGCAAGTCATTTTGTGGGTGACTGTGACCTCTGGTGTTAATCTAGGGGAATTCCAGCACTTGCTTGCCTTAAGGGGAGAAAGGAAGAAATCTAAGCATGAAAGTTTCTCATCGGAAACCACTGGTCTTTACTTGAAGTGTCTTCTCTTTTTCTTCCCTCTCTCCTTTCCACTTGCAGATATAAGTGCAAAACACTATCCACATGAAAAGTATTGTCTTTGCTGCTTTAATTGTTTTACATTGTTGTGTTTATCCTTATGATCCTATATAACAGTGATTCTCAACCTTACTGATGATGCTGCAACCCTTTAATAAATTCCTCCTGTTGAGGTGACCTACCCCCCACCCCACCCCCGTCATAAATTTATTTCTGTTCCTACTTCATTAACGGTAATTTTGCTACCTGTTAGGAATCACAATGTAAATATCTTTTTTTTTTTTTTTCTGATGGTCTTTTTGGGGCCGCTACCCACAGGCTGAGAAACACTGCTATGTAAGAACAAAGTCAGAGTAGCTACATGTTAAACGTTTGCATCCCAACTTAAAAAGTCATTTGCCAATTTTATTTTTAAAAGAGATATATTGATACCAAGGATGTTTTAATCTGAAACTTGTCATAATTAACACAATTATTAAAAATGCTCAAGCATATTCCAGCCTAAAGGTGGAACAACTGTTGTATTTCTAAGCCCATGCTTTCCATGAGTCTAAAAGGCTTCGAGTCTGTCTTAGGAACAGGCATGTTTTAGCAAAAAGTAGTTAACTGTAATCAGCTAACTCTCACGAAAGGACAGTGAACATCTCATTGACCTGCTCTCCATCATTCTAGTCATAGTGAATTCTCATTATTATTTTATGAACTCTTACGTTGGCTAGGCTGAAGTAGTGAGGACTGCATGTCTCAGTAACCCACTCCAAACCAAAGTACACATACACACACACACACACATATATACATGTATATACATGTATATACAACGTATGTATTTGAATATACATTATATATGTATGTAGCACATATATGTAATACACAGAGAAAGAGAGTTTCAATATTGTTCCCTATTTTGTTTCTAAAGCCTGTGAGAAGCTTTGACAGTGGTATTTAAGAAAGCCCGCTAAGCCAGGGGAGACAGCTTTTGTTTTCCTTATGACATTTTAGTGTCTAGAATCTGATGTGTAATTTAAAATGAGTAACAGCTATTGTGATATTTGGGGAGAAGTCCATGGAATCTTTTCTAAATCTATGAGCAGGTAATGAACATATTAATTTTTGATATATTTCTTTGAAGCATCTAGAGATAAAGATGAGTCAGGCATTTCACTCTATCATCAACAAAGAGCTATAAAAAGAGGTCTGTATAGTTGGCTGCAAAGTGCACGAGTAGATATTGGGTGGATTTTATTCTTGAATTGAAAATTTTCAGACTAAAAGATGAATGATTTAGAAGCTTTCATTTTAAATTCAATGTACTCATGGCACCATACCCAGCTCTTTTTTGTTTGACAGTACCCTCATGTAGGCCACCCTGGCTTCAAATCCACCATGTCTGTAATGATGGCCCTGAACTCCATCTCCCAGTGTATCATCTCAGGCAAGAATGACTATGCCCGTCTTTCTTTGGACTTTTTTTTTTCTTTTTCTTTTGTAATAATGCCTCTCACACGTGCATTTGTGCATTATCAGCTGCCCTAAAAATCCAACATGTCTTCATTCTCAACACTATTTGTTCCTATTTTGGAGATACAAGAAGAAAATCATAGTAGATAGTAAAAATGTCTTTGATTTTTAGCCACTAAAATTCAGTTCTCAGCCAGAGCCACTGAGAAATTCAAGCCCTGATTTTTCATTCTTTTCTATCTAGGACTATGGCAAGTTCTAGGACTAAACACAATTCCCTCCTTTTCCTTCTTAATCTATTTACTTGTGTGCACGAAAAATTTTAAATTGCTTAACACACTTGCAAGGAATATCCAGAAATAAATTATTCACTCAATGGCATGGAACACACACACACACACACACACACACACACACACACACACACACTTACAAGCAGATACCAGGTAAGCAACTTTAGGGCAGCTGCTGACTAGAATATCACGAAATTGGATCTAGCTGAGAATTCCAATTACCTAATGAAAGTGATCCGCTTTCCCTTTAATTTCTTGGTCTAATCTGTTAGACAGTAATCTCTATCATTAAAAATCTCTGAAATCACAATTTAAAATTTAAACATTTAACTGGCCAATTTCATCCTTTTTTTTTTCCTTCAGGAAGACAGGAATTTCCATCTCCAAGGAAATCCAAATGTAAGGCTGAATAATGGAGTAATAATCAAGAGCCCTCAAAGAAACCTCCTATCGTTTTGTTTGTGTATAGCTCAATAAGGACACACCATGGTAAAATTCAAAGTGTCATTTTTAGTGGTTTATTAGAGAGCGATTAATTATGATAGCTAAGTTTAAACACCCAGTCCAAGGGCAGCGATTATTCAGTCGAGTCATCGCCAGGGTATTAATTGGCAGTCAGATGACTACCGGCATCAGTCAACCTGCACCAGGCCCCTCGCCCAGCCACTGCAGTCTGGTCTTGACAAAGATGCTTAGCGTCTGCGCATTAGTGACCCGCCTTTGCTTTGTGTCTGTACTGCAGGTCTGGAGGCAGAGGAAACACAGAGAGGCCGGCGGTCTGCGCTGGCTAAGCAGCCCCCAGACCCTGGAACAAGCTTCGTCTACACCGCCGGAGTAGCCCTCGGACCTACCCACTCAGGCTGCTGGACCGCCTGAGCGTCAGAGCCCCGGACCTGGCGGCCAGGGGCGCCAGCCCCTCATGTTCGGGAGAACGTGCAAATGTGAGCGGGCGCTCCCGGGGAAAGCCCTCCGCCCCCGCGAGGGGGACCCGGGAAGCCCGAGCGGGCTCCTCCCCGGACGCCGGGGATCCCCTCCTCCGGCCCCGCCCCCTCCTCCCCCTGCCCGGGCGTCGCGAGGTTAACCCTGTCTGCGCCGTAGCGCTCTCCGGTAGTAGCGATAGTGCCGCCGATCCCAATTCTGGGACTCGGGGAGCTAGGCGACGGGGACAGATTCCCTGCCCTGGCTCGGATGCGATCCCTCGGAGGCCAAGCCGGGCATCCGGCTCTGGCTTTCTCTCAACGCTGATACCTTTAGCTTAGGCAGTCGCCAAACTTTTTTTTTTCTCCTCCTCCCCGAAGCGGGTGCCCCCGCAGTTCCTTGGCTAGCAGCCTGCAGCCCACTCTCCGCAGGACGATGGGGGAGAGGGAGTGGGGCGAGCAGGTGGTGCCTTGCAGCCCTACAAGGCTAGAGGGCGGGAGAGTAGCTCGGGTTTCTCACTGCCTTGGCGCCTGCCCTGTGATCGGGGTGGCCAGAGGTGCTGCAGTGTCCCAAGCAGGTCGTTCGGGCCAGCGTGTTCCGCACCAGTCAGGGGGCCGCGGCCGTAGAGCGAGAGCTACGGCTCTCTCTCCCACCTCTGCAGCTCGCCGCTGTGCACCGGGTGGGGTGGGATGGGGGGGGCTCAGTCTTTCCAACCGTGGTACGGGATGCGCGCGATCCGCAGGTGGAATCCCTGTCCTGGAGTGCCCTGACCCCGGCCGGAGCCGGCCTGAGCCCGCAGGGGGAGGGGGGGTTCATTCTGCAGGTTCCCCTCCCAACCTCTCTCACACACACATGCTCCCCTAAGCCGCGCGCGCCGCAAACTCAGTCTCGGTCCCTGCAGGTGATGTCATGCCCATTGTTTTGGTGCGCCCAACCAATCGGACTCGCCGCCTGGATTCTACCGGAGCCGGCATGGGCCCTTCCTCGCACCAGCAGCAGGAGTCCCCGCTCCCGACCATAACGCATTGCGCAGGGTGCACCACCGCCTGGTCTCCCTGCAGCTTTAACAGCTCTGACATGGAAACCCCATTGCAGTTCCAGCGCGGCTTCTTCCCAGAGCAGCCGCCGCCGCCGCCGCGCTCCTCACACCTGCATTGCCAGCAGCAGCAACAGAGCCAGGACAAGCCGTGCGCGCCCTTCGCGCCCCTCCCGCACCCTCACCACCACCCGCACCTCGCGCACCAGCAGCCCGGCGGCAGCGGCGGCAGCAGCCCATGCCTCCGGTGCAACAGCTGCGCCTCCTCCGGTGCCCCGGCGGCGGGGGCGGGGGCGGGGGATAACCTGTCCCTGCTGCTCCGCACCTCATCGCCCGGCGGCGCCTTCCGGACCCGCACCTCCTCGCCACTGTCGGGCTCTTCGTGCTGTTGCTGCTGCTCGTCGCGCCGGGGCAGCCAGCTCAATGTGAGCGAGCTGACGCCGTCCAGCCATGCCAGTGCGCTCCGGCAGCAGTACGCGCAGCAGCCCGCGTCCGCCTCCCAGTACCACCAGTGCCACAGCCTGCAGCCCGCCGTCAGCCCCACAGGCAGCTTGGGCAGCCTGGGCTCCGGGCCCCCGCTCTCGCACCACCACCACCACCCGCACCCGGCGCACCACCAGCCTCACCAACCCCAGGCGCGCCGCGAGAGCAACCCCTTCACCGAAATAGCCATGAGCAGCTGCAGGTACAACGGGGGCGTCATGCGTCCGCTCAGCAACTTGAGCTCGTCCCGCCGGAACCTGCACGAGATGGACTCCGAGGCTCAGCCCCTGCAGCCCCCCGCGTCCGTCGTAGGAGGAGGTGGTGGTGCGTCCTCCCCGTCTGCCGCCGCCGCCGCCTCATCCTCAGCCCCGGAGATCGTGGTGTCTAAGCCGGAGCACAACAATTCTAACAACCTGGCGCTCTACGGAACTGGCGGCGGAGGCAGCACCGGAGGCGGCGGCGGCGGCAGCGGGCATGGCAGCAGCAGTGGCACCAAGTCCAGCAAAAAGAAGAACCAGAACATCGGCTACAAGCTGGGCCATCGGCGCGCCCTGTTTGAGAAGCGCAAGCGGCTCAGCGACTATGCGCTCATCTTCGGCATGTTCGGCATCGTGGTCATGGTCATTGAGACCGAGCTGTCGTGGGGCGCCTACGACAAGGTACCTACTGGCTTTAGCCCTTGAGTGCACTCCTGAAGAGGGAGTCAGGTGGTTGGGATGGGCTCTGGAGGGAATCCCTTGCCTAAGAGGTCGCAAGTGTCCCTGGAATCATCAGGCGAGCCTGCCGGAGCAGCAGAAGCAGCTAGGACGCACACCCATAGTCAACTGGGCAACTCGGAGAGTTAAGTTCTCCGGGTGCTGAGTGCCCAGCGCATCCAGGCATGTTAATAAGTGGCTCCTGGAGTCCGTGGGGGAAAAGCAAGCGTGTTCCTCTCCTGGTGCTCACGTTTCCGAGGCACCTTTCAACCATAAGTACTTAAACTTCGGTGCAACTTCCTCTATCCTTTAGCGAGTCAGGTTCCTTGTTTCAGCCCTTGGTGATGCGTAGCCCGCAGCCAGCCTGTGAGTTTTCCCTTGCTCCTGGCTCCTCTCACGGGGCATTATGGCCAAATAACCTGCATCCCAGAGCCAAAACAGATTGCCTCCCCTCCACCCCGTCTTGTCCCCTACCTTGAATTCATGTCCACGTGCTCGGAACTGACTCTTATGTCCTGGAAAGTGATTGAAGGTGTGTGCTTCTTTCTTAAAGTGTTCCATCTAACTGTGTTGCAGGCGTCGCTGTATTCTTTAGCTCTGAAATGCCTTATCAGTCTCTCCACGATCATCCTGCTTGGTCTGATCATCGTGTACCACGCCAGGGAAATCCAGGTAACACAGGCTCCGCTGTTTTTCTGAATAACCAGAAGCCATGCAGACAGCTTCGGGGGGAAAAGCAAGACAGCAGGGGCCTTTACCAAGCAGCTGTGTCCTTGCTCGAGGTTACAGAAGACACACATGCAGTGTTACCTCAGCGCCTGACCTGTCCTTTCAGAAAGCAAAGCAAACAAACAGGTCAACACAGCATGTAAACAGGCAGACCTTTCTGAGATATATTTGATAGAGTCTTAAATGTTTCCCTAACTTCTTCAGGTTGGTACACTTCTACCAGACAAATGTTTTTAAAGAAGCGATACACACTATCCTGAATCTGTGTGTGTGTGCTTGTTTAAGACACCTTTTTAAAATGAGGAAGTCATTAGGGGAGGAGGCCTTGCTAATCTGTATTACCTATAATTATAATATAAGAAAATTAGTTCACCGCTTCTAGCAACATGGGAAGAGCACCCTCCTTCTCTTCTAACACATTTTACAACAGCTTATTTAGTTCGTAAAGCCTGTATAACTATTAGTTTAGTCCGAGCATTTTTAAATGTCACTTGAAAGTTAAGGTCGATTCCCATAGAGCTCTCTAAAGAAGAAAACGTTTTGACTGCTAGTCTCATTAGTGGTTTTCTCTAGCCCACAGTTAAATAAGTATTAAAGTTTGGGACTTTAGATAACTAGAGTATTCAAAATGTAATTGATATTTTCAAGCTTAGAATGTATACGACTGTTTGTGAGCCCCCATGAGTCATTGATGGGACTGGTGGGACTCTGAAACCTGTAGGTTTAGACTGCCTTTGAACAGGAACTGTTGGATAGACTTGCAGCATCCTGGACAGGCAGCTTGCTGTCAAGCTAACTTAAGTCATTTTCAAATTAATAGTTACTAAGTTCACAGAAAAGATAGAAGAATTCAATTTTAATGACTGTTGAAACAGAATAAAGATACAGCTAACTCCAAGAGGGGAGGGAGGAAAAGGACTTCCTTTTGTTTCCTTGTTTGTTAAAACTTTGAAGAATGTGTTTTTGAGGGGATGCATACAGAGATGGAGGGTGAAATGAGAGTGTTTGGAGTGGGCAATGATAGACTAAAGCACACGTGGTGGAATTTTTAATATTAAGACAGTATATAGATTCTTTAGTGCAGTCCTCGTGATGGTGACATTTTAAGATTCTTCCAGAGGTCCTCTGTGGTCCTCTGCTGTGCTTTAAGCCTGAGTCACTTTGACCTGGAAGCATGGAAGAGGCAAAATGATTCTTTGACTTAGTTTCCGGGTGGAAACAGTCAGAGGAAGTGAGTAGCCTTGCCAGATCAGGAATGAAGGGGCCCAGCATGAAAGCAGGCACTGCCTTCCCAGCTTGCTCCAATCTTCTCCCTCCTGAGCCTAGCTGCTCACCAAGAGTCCTGCACCATGAGAGTACTTCATCTGTGCTTTCCCTCCACACACAAGAATTCAGTTTATGAATAGAATTAAGCTCATAATGCTACTCTAAGATTTTTATAGGTTCTTAAGAATAGCTTAGAATGTTTGGCATGGAGACCAGAGTGGTTTGGCTAAGCCATGCTGCAATGAGATACCTTGTCGATTATGCACTTATTCGTCTTAAGCTTTCCAAGTGTTGGCTGTTCCTTCTGAACACATGTAGGTAAACAAGCATTCACTGGGATCAGGAGACGGGTTACTTGTATTATCATCAAGAGCCAAATGTCTTTTTAAAATCACAAACTTTTAAAGAAGTTTCGGGAGGTTTTTTGTTTGTTTGTTTTTTGTTTTTGTTTTTTGGTATAACTCAGATCTAAGAGGAGCTGTTCAGTCTTACTTCTGCATCAGTGTAAGAATTCTAGAAAGTTACACACACTAATAAACACAGTATACTTTAAGATTCTTTTATGCTTGAAATACTGCCCTCACTGGCTAATTTGTATATTTCTAGTATGTTGATTAGACAGTGTAACACAAAGAGGAACGGTTGGTCCTATGGAGAATACACACAGTGAATATATCTACTGTTCATAACTCAAATGTCAAAAAGGTTAGGTTTTAAACCTGGGCTTATTTATGACTTGTGCCCCTCCCCCCTCAATCTGCCTTGTTTACTATGATAACTATAAGACTGAGGCTTGAGTAAGAATGTCTAGTTGTTTTTGGATACAGCTTTTATAAAAATCATTATTTGACCAAGAGAAATTCCTCTCCCAATATTCTTGTCTGCAGTGCTTCTCTAAGATTAAATAAAATGGACCTCAGCAGATAAGAGCACATACTGTTCTTGCAGGCCACTGTGCCGGATGCCCAGCATCCACATCTGTGTGGCACACAGCTGCCTGGAGTTCCAGCTCCAGGAGAATTCTCTGGCCCCAGCGCTCATAAACACATACCCACACAGGCATACAGAATTCAAAGATAAGATTTTTAAAAAGTTTCTTAAGTACTTATTAACAAAACAGGAAGTGACAAATATACATAAAAACTCTGAACCCACAGTCAAGAAGAACCAAGAAAAGGCAGAAGCTTCCCATTGGTCCAATGGACATAATACTTTAGCCTGAAGCTCAGAGAAGCTGGATGGGTGTGGTTCTGATCTTTATGGAAAATTGGTAGTTATGTCTTTTTAGCATTATTCATATCACTATGGGATGTGTATTTCATTCATATAGTTGTTTAGGCTAATGGTCACTTCAGAGCTTAAAGAATTCCAGATATATTGATTAGGAATTTCAAATATATTGATTTATCTCTGAGGTAAGGCAGCAAGACAGGGACGGTGCTGGCCTTTCGGAGCATGTCCTTGAGTGTAAGATATCAAGAAGGACAATTTTTACTTTTACTTTTTGGCATATTAAGTATGACGATTAGAGAGTGACAGCCAGCCAGGGTGAGTTACTGGTGCATGATGTCATTTTCCACTGTGCTCAGGAAAAGTGTTCTAATGGAGGCCCCAACATCTTGCTGTGAGAATCTCTTACCCAAGCCTGGGGAGGCCCTGGCATTTTCACGGAGAACCTTGGAAAGCAAGGCTCAGTGTGACCTTTGATAAAATGTTTATACACGATGTGGCAACATAAAATGGCTCAGGTGACTCATGGGTAGAATCGTGCGGTGGGGAGGATTTTAAAGAACACTGCACCATAGTACATTTCAGCTTTGGGGTCATTTTTCAGTACCACAGACAGCTCAAGGCATGGGCTACACACGTAGTTCTTTCATTAATTACTTTCACTCCTCACAGCAAAAATTGAAATTACTGTTTTGTTTTGTTTCTTCCTTCCTTCCTTCCTTCCTTCCTTCCTTCCTTCCTCCCTCCCTCCCTCCCTCCCTCCCTCCCTCTCTCTCTCTCTCTCTCTTTCTTTCTTTCTTTCTTTTTTCAGAATGCTTATACAGAATTCAACAGAGTGGGAGAATGTATCTGGCTAAGTAGATATTGGATTTTTAAAAAACATATATTTGGATTTGCATCAATCAGCAAATCCAGGCACCCTCTTCCCAAAAGCAGGAATAAAGCAAATATATAACTAAACTTTAACACATGCCTCTGTGTTACAATTACAATCTTTTGACAAATGCAGTTGACTATAAGGACTGTTATTTATTCAAGTTGAAATGTTTCTGTGCGTGATACTAAGTAAATAGCTTTCTACCTCATTGTCTCAAGGTTAAATTGCAGGAAAAGCAGGAGCATGGTTTTCAGAGACATTCCTTTTTGTCTTCACTCCTGCAGTAGGGCTAGAGATCATGGTTTTTAACAGAATAAAGATAAATGAAAGTCTTATCCTTCAGAAAGTTTGAATATAGATTTCTTTTAATCTTTCAACTTTATCTCCATACCATTTTCTCGTGGCAACAACTTTAGTATAAAAATAAGCTGTTTAGTATTTTTAGACTTGCCAAAGCAAGATTGTAAAGTGAGAAAGGGAGCCCCTTGGAGTGCTAAATGGTCTTTCTGGGTCTATGGAGATCCGAAGACTGGCAGGTCCTACACATTAAATTGGAAAGTATTTTTTTTGGGGGGTAATATAATTACACAATAAATAGCACTAGGGAAACATTTAGTTTTCCTTAGCTCATTTATAATGGAATTCCTCTGCGTTTCTTCCAAGTTTGGTTTTTCAGGGATGGATTATGTAGTTCTATAAGTAGAAGTATTGAAATTAAGATTTCTTTTCACTTGTGAATCCTAGCCCCACAAGGAGGAGGGCTTGCTGAGGATGGGGTCTCAATGGCCTGCCTGTCTCTTGGACATCAGGGGAGGGTTGACTTCTCACTAGCTGGTAGGCTAGTGTGCTCCCTGTAATGGAGGAGAGACATTGGCTTTCTCACTTCTACAGGGAGAAGGCTGATGCTCCCAGATCATGCTAAAAACACTGCCTATAGTTGTTGTTGATGTTGTTTTTGAAAAGTAACAAACACATAATTCAAATAGCACAGAAGGTTTTAGAAAAACTGGGAAAACTCAGTTTGTTTCAGTTAACCACCTTAACTATCTTATGCTTCCTTTCAGATGCATAAAATCAATTATTTAGATGTAACTATATTCATATATAGCTTGCTTATATTCTGTAATGCATATTGGAGGTGTTTCCTTTCCATCAGTACCTAGTGACCTGGCTTATTCTTCTCTTGCAGATGGTTCATTTTCTATTTTTTGAAATTCTGTGTGTTGTTTTGTCAGCCCTATGATGAGTAGTTTGGAGTTCTTTAAATTTTTTCATATATATATATATATATATATATATATACTAATGTACATGATGTATATAGTATATGTATATTATATATTTATAAGTAGTATATAATACATTAGGATAGTAATGTATCTATATTATTTTTACATATCTATATTATATATGTAACATATATATGTGTGTGTGTGTCTATACATGAGAGTTATACATTTCATCAGTAATATTGCTGACTCAATGTTAATACCAGAGGTGTAGCTCAGTGGCCATCATTGACAAGATTCTGTTTGAATCTTAGTACCAAAAATCCCTTAAGAAAGACTAGGCCCTCTGTGACTGTGTTCTTGAATGTTATTATTCCTCTGTAACATGCTTCATAGTTTGGATGAGGTTATGGAAGGTGAAGAAGGCTAAAAACTTAGAAATTATTTTAGAATGGCCTTAGCTACTGTTGTTTCTATGAAGCAGACGGAAGCTGTAGCTACAGGATAACTATTCGGCTCCATAGATGCTGGGGTAGGAAGCTAACTTGCTCTGTTATGTGACTAGCAGCTCAGTGGCTGATTCTATATCGCCCATAACCTCCCCATCTGTGGCAATGACACTCTGCAGCCTTTTGACCATGTGTATACTGTAGTAACGAAATCACTCAGGACTCATTTTCTCCACCTGCCTGTGTAAAGGTCTCTGCATTATTAATGGATGCGGCACTAAATAAAGTGATCCTGGAGTGTTTACAGAGCAGCATCACAAATGAATGGAGAGTAGAGCTTCAGGTTTACGACTAGTGGCTTTGCCTGACCATCTGTCCCAATTCTGGGCCACTTTGTGTGTAGGAGGAAGGAAGGGGCCCTGAGGGCTGTCATTGTCCCAGACCACACTTGGCAGGATAGACTAAGGAAGCATGCCTTGATTTAATGCCAGAGGAATCACATTTGATTAGAAATTGGGTTCATGGGATTCTTTTAGAGAGGATTTCATCTTATCAGGGGAATAATACGTTATTTGTTACTTTGAAATTATATTAAACTGCTTACATGAAGGGGACTAACCTTAGTCATCTTTTAGCCCCATATCCTACCCACCCTGAGAATGTCAGTGAGGACATCTTGGTAGAAGTATCTTGTCAGTTGCTATGTGACCATCATTCCTGGCAGGCTGTCTATTCCATCATTAAACAATAGTTTTGAAACTTTGAAGAAGCTAGAGATAGGTTTCTTTGTGTTAAAGTGAAGTCTGCTTTTATTCAGTCCATATTCAATGCATTGACATTTTCCAATCAGAAATGGTGGTACATACATAGAGACACAGGCAGGAAGATTACTGTTGAATTCAAGGACAGCCTGGACCACATAATAACTTTAAGTCTAGTTTGGGATGCACAGAAAATTCCTATCTCAAAATACAAAAGAAAAATGCATAAAAAAAAAACAATAATAAAAAGTGTGCTTTTCAAATACAATGGTAAGGAATATGGAAAGGCCCTTTTTTTGTTGTAGAGCTGACACTCCAAAGAAGTGAAGAAAGGAGAAAATAGAAACATCAATTAAATAAACAAATAACTTGCACATCTGGCAAAAGCCATGATGAAGATTAAAAGATGCTATGGACAGACAGAAGGATGAGGGAGGCCTCTCCAAGGAGGAAGAATTTAAACTGTCACATAGAGGGAAAGAAGCAGCCAGTATCCAGTCTGTGTTAGCAAAGACCCATGAAAGGCCTGGGGACTACGAGGAGAACCCTGTGTAAATCACTGTAGTCCGATGGAATGGTACTAAACAAGATCTGAAAGGGTATAGGGACCTGCTATGGAATCCTCACAAAGCCGTGGTAAGGATTTTTAGTACAGCTGTCAAGTCACTGAAGTGTTTAAGGTAGAGGAGACTCATGTTCTAACTTAATGTTCCAGGAAGATTATTTTATTTTACATTGAGGAAATGAGCCTGGAGCCTGAGTGGCCGTCTTGGCAAGCTGTGCTGTAGAAAAAGATGGTCCTCACTGGACTTGTGCAGCAGCGGTGGACATGAGAAGTGAGGTCACTCAAGACCCCCATCGGAAGAAGGATAAACTTATTCGTGGGTCTGAGGTACCTGCAAGGCAAGGGTCAATGCAGAGATCACTTCTGGGGCTCTAGCTAGAAAAATTGAGTTCATGGTATGGAGAAGGAAGGGTTAGCTAGATCTCATGGTGTACTCTTGCGATCCCAGAGGCTGAGGCAGGCGGATCACAAGCTTGAGTCCTGCCTGTATTATTACATGTAATAATACAGAGTTACAGCCCAGTCTAGGCAACTTAACAATACCTTGTGTTACAGAATACAAGAACAGACTGGAAATATAGCTCAACAATAGCTTCATTGCTTGACTAGCATCCACAGCACCTTGATTTCATGCCCTGGTAGAAAATCAACAACAAATACCAAAACAACAAAACAAAACTCAAAGATTCACTCTAAAGGATAGGATATGGAATCAGTTTAATATACTTGAAACTGACTTATAAACATTCATATATCTATCTATCTATCTATCTATCTATCTATCTATCTATCTACATATATATCTATATGAGAATCTGAAGTTTGGAGGAAAGGTCTGTACTGGGAATTAAATTTAGTCATCATCAACATAGACTATTTAAGCCCACAGGAACTGATGAAATCACTGAGAGAGAACAGGCTGATGAGAAGGCTGGGAGGCGATCAGATGGTTTTCTGACATCTGGAGGTTGAGTAAAGGAGGAACTAGAAAAAAGAGAGAGAGAAGGAGCTGCCTTTGCGGAGGGGGGCGAGACGGGCTGCTAGGAGCTGAGGAGCGCTTTGCACCCTGTTGAATTGCTCAGGTCTGTTAATTGGAGAGCAGAGGTGCTTTTTAGATTTGGCAAGTTGAAGGTCATTGCTGACCTTGCTTTGCAGTTGCAGAAGAGTGATAAAGAACGGCAAACTGTAATTTCCAGTGTAGCAGAATAAATTGACTCTTTCACATTGAAGCATTGTCTAGGTCCCTTTAAATATCCTCCCAGTTAACCAGTCCTGGCTTTGTTCTTTGAATATTCCTCATCAGGCTTTGCTCCTGATCACATTTTTCTGGATGTAGTTCTTTTTGGTGAATTTATTCTGTAAATGAGATCACAAATGGCCCAGGGTATCCAGTCGGGAATCACCAAAAAAAGAACCCCCATTTTGTCGCTGACACCGATCTCAAGCGGTCAAGCTTCATTATTGGATAAAATAATTGGCTTTATATTTTCAGATGTTGTTAAGTAGCGTGTTGGTTTCACCACAGTGTCTTAGCTTTTCAGTATTGTTTCAGAAAAAAAGTCTAGGTGTGTATGAGACACACATTTCTTCAGGCTTGGAAAGGCTTGTGTGTGTGGATGGTGTGTGGAGTTTGCCTGGCTACCATGTCCATATTGGGGCTCTGTTCTTGTGCAGCACTGGGTCCCTGTGGGTGGTTCTTACTGAGGTTGTGTGCCTGCCACTGACATATCTACCTTCTTTGTCCTAGTTTTGGACTGGCAGAAAGTTTTAAGAGCATACTTCTGAAATCCATGCCCTTGACATAGGAGAGCCAAGGCTAAGGTCTAAAATTAGGCCCCATTTTGATGTGTACCACCTGCTTGTTCAGCAAGTAACACAGCTCTGGGGGTCTTGACTATTAACTGCCCCCCATTTTCTCTACTTTTGACTATCATGAGAACTTATCTGTTCTCCTGCTGAAAGCCACATATTTTAAGTGAACTGCAGTGTCACAATTGCCCAGCTTATTAAGGATATCCAAGGACACTGGGACGATTTGCTTCTAATTTTAAGCATTAGTGTATGTTTCATGACCTAATACCTCTTGTCTTAAAAATGTTGCCTGTTTGCCTCTAGACTTACAATTAATAACTACTCATGTGTTGGAAAATTATAAGGCATAAGAAAATCTAAAAAGAGCTGCACATCAGGCATCCCATTGCCTCAAAGGTAGTTTTTCCTCTGAGACTGGGCTCATATGGAGTTGATGGGGATACATTTGCTATGCAGTTCTATAAAAGAAAAAAGTTTCCTTGATGTATTTTTTCGTGCTATTTCTATGCCAAGACATGTTCTCAATAGCTGTGTTTTCCTCCTACCATGTAGCTGTGATCAGTTGAATTATTTCCCTGAATTTTTGGATCCTTAAAAAAAAAAAGCAAACACATTTTTTAAAAGTAAGTTTTCCCTCATACCCTTGAAGATAAACTTTCTTTGAGTATCTCCGGTAATTTTCTAAGGATCAGTTATCAAGAGAACAGCTATCTAGTTAAAGGGTGTGATTTCAAACAGCTCTAGTTTGTAGAATAATCCTCTCAAAAGTTTCTGTCACTTCATTACTGGAAATACTTACAAATGATTTCTTTTTTTTATTAGATATTTTCTTTATTTACATTTGAAATTGTATCTCTTCTCCTGGTTACCCCTCCGGAAAAAAACCAAAAACAAAAACAGAAAACAAACCCTGTTTCCTCCCCTATCCCCTTGCTCACCAACCCACCCTCTCCCACTTCCTGGCCCTGGCATTCCCCTACTCTGGGGCATAGAACTTTCACAGGACCAAGGGCCTCTTCTCCCATTGATGATCGACTTGGCCATCCTCTGCTATACATATATTGCTGGAGCCATGGGTCCCACCATGTGTACTCTTTGGTTGGTGGTTTAGTCTCTGGAGCTCTGAGGGTACTAGTTAGTTCATATTGTTGTTCGTCCTAAGGGGCTGCAAACCCTTCAGCTCCTTGGATCCTTTCTCTAGCTCCTTCATTGGGGACCCTGTACTCAGTCCAGTGGTTGGCTGTGAGCCTCTACTTCTGTATTAGTCGGGCACTGTCAGAGCCTCTCAGGAGACAGCTATATCAGGCTCCTTGTCAGCCAGCACTTGCTGACATCCACAATAGTGTCTGGGTTTGATGATTGAATATGGAAAGGATTCCCAGGTGGAGCAGTCTCTGGATTGTCCTTCTTTCAGTATCTGCTCCATAGTTTGTCTCTGCAACTTCTTAGATGGGTATTTTGTTCCCCCTTCTATGAAGGAACGAAGCATCCACACTTTGGTCTTCCTTCTTGAGTTTCTTGTGATTTGTGGATTGTATTTTGGGTATTCTGAGCTTCTGGGCTAATATCCACTTATCAGAGAATGCATGCCATGTGTGTTCTTTTGTGATTGAGTTACCTCACTCAGGATGTTATTCTCCAGATCCATCCATTTCCCCAAGAATTTCATAACTTCATTGTTTTTAATAGCTTAGTAATACTCCATTGTGTAGATATACTACATTTTCTGTATCCATTCCTCTGTTGATGGACATCTGGGTTGTTTCCAGTTTCTGGCTACTATAAATAAGGCTGCTATGAACATAGTGGAGCATATGTCCTTATTACATGTTGGAGCATCTTCTGGGTATATGCCCAGGAGTGGTATAGCTGGGTCATCTGGTAGTACTATGTCCAATTTCCTGAGGAACTGCCAAACTGATTTCCAGAGTGCTTGTACCAGCTTGCAATTTCACCAGCAATGGAGGACAAATGACTTCTTTAGGTACCAACTTGGCATGATCTATGTTCTGACCCAAAGCTTTTGAGTGTTGTGCATAAGGCCAGTACGTGCCGCACCCCCACCCCAATCTAGAGTTTTATTTATTTATTTTTTTCTCAATAATCTTGCCCCCTGAATAGAACGATCTGATCTCTTTCGGGTTGTTTACAGTTTTTGCAACATAGCTGCCTGGCTTTGTGTCCTGCCTCTGGAGCCAGTCGGTCTGGATTCCCTCCAGGTTCTATAACTAATTAGCTGTGTGACCTTGGACAAGTTGCTGAATTTCTCTGAGGTTGTGCTTCATTGCCAGTCAAATGGAGATGACAGAGTACCTGCCTCACTGGGCTACGAGGAACATTATTAAAGACTTCGTCTGTCTAAGTGGATTTCATTCAGATTCTGATTGGGAGGGAATCCTCTGTCTAAGGGAAAAAGCAAATGTGCCTTTTGAGCTTGGGGTTTCCTGTCTGTAAATGAGTGGTGGCAGGAACAGTTCTAGCAGACCTTGGTGCTTGCTTCTTCCTGGAGGCAGAGCTCTTTCAGCCCTGAGTTAACTCCTTCAAGCATGCACAGCTGACTCCACCTTCCTCACCACTAATTAGGACCCTAGTGAGTTAAAAGAGTTAAGTAGGCACTCTGAAAAGGAAGCATGGGGAATAATTTGGATAATGGAAAATTCTGGCATCAAAGCCCCTGCTGGAAGGACAGAGGTGGAAAACAACCCCTAGGCAAATATGTAAGCTTCAACAATCTGTGGTACCTGGGTCGGTAATCACTTCGAGTCCATGCCAGAGGTTATTTAAATTAAGGGAACCCGCCCCACCCCCCTTCCCCGACACACCAACTTTACTTCTAGCAAGAGTTTTATATTGTGTGTCACCACCCGCTAAGAAGTCCTTGGTAGTCTGAAACATGACCAATGATACCTCAAAGTCTCCCCTCCCCTCTTTGGTTTACTTTTAACCAGGGAACTTGATTCATTACAAACACTCATCAGCTGAGTGCTTATTATGCCAGACTCTGGTTTGGAGCAATGCATATTTGTTGGTTTAGTTTTGGACTTTGATTTTTAATTCATGGGACACATTGGGGGTTTAAACTTTTGAACTTCAACAGGTAGACAAGTTCTCCCAATTAAATTTATGCACCAGGTATTTCTCGTTTGTCTTCTTGAATACACTGAGCATCTTTACCTAATTATGTATTTATCTGTAGTGGTTGTCTTATGTCACAACGAGACTGTTAGTTTGTCTATTTGGATATGGGTATGAGGCTTTGACTGTTTAGTTTCTTGGGTATTCTTCCTCTGTCAGGAGGCATTTTGTCCCAAGGAAGGCCTAATAAATATTTGCATATTAGTTTTGGCACAAATATTCTGCACTTTTAGGAGAAAGTGTACTTATTAGGGGTTGACAATGTTTTCCCTAAAACTGTATATTGCTATGAAAGTTAAATACTACATGAATACTAATTTTTAAGCTATTAATTTTTTACTGAATAGTTGCTGGGATTTTTGTCCATGAATTGGATTTATGCTTTATGGTCACAGAATACTAATACCCTGAAAAATAATTATTAGCCTATGTATATGCTGGTTAGTTTTAATTGTCAACTTGACATACTGGGCAAGGGGGCACTTCAGTTGAAGAATTGCCTGAATCAGATTAGCTTGTGGCTATGTCTGAGGCTCATTTTCTTGATTGCTAGTTGACATAGGAGGACACAGCCCATTGTGGGCAGTGCCATTCCTAGGCAGGTGTCTCTGGACTGTATAAGAAAACTGACTGGGCATGAGGTAGGGAAGAAGCCAGTAAAGAACATTTCTCAGTGGTTTCTGTTTGAATTCCTGCCCTGACTTCTCTCAGTAATGGACTGTTACATAGAAGTATAAGCTGAAATAAATCCTTTCCTCCCCTAGTCACTTTTGATTACAGTGTTTATCACAGCCACAAGAAAGCAAGCTAGAATAGCCTATTATTGTTGAGATTGTATGCATATAAAGTAAAATATAAAACTGATGGGCATGGAATTTGTAATAGTTAAGCTTCTCAGTATCTGGTACTGTTAAATATCTACTCAATTGAGTCTTATGATAGGAAATTCAATCCATGTAGAATTAGCTATGAGGTTTTGACACTGGAATCACTGACTTTTAGAAGCTTACAACAGGTAACTTTTCACATGGGAAATGAATCTCATCTTTGGATCAAGTTCTCATATCAAAGAGCAAAAATTGTTCCCTGTCTTTTGAGTTAAAACATCTGAAAAAGTACATATACTCCCGTGCATACAGGTGTTTATTCACATCCACATGTACATGTATACAGAAGTATATTTTCATACACATATGTTCTACACGTCATGGCTTTAAACTTTAGCTGTCAGCTTCCACATGTTGGCAACATCGTGAAGTTCACTGCTGTGAAATTATTTTGAATTATGTTTTTATCTTTTTCCTCATTAGTATTTTAGTCAAGTACTTAACTGTTCTTGGCACTATCAAAGGGGATATTTAATGAATCTATTTGAACAAACTACCAAGATTCAAGCAGTAGTTATATAAAGAGAAATCTCTGATATGCTTATTTTTTTGAGAAAAAAAGGAAAGTCACCAACAATATTGTATTCATGAATGAAAGCCATTTTACTTTTCATTCTTTGATTTGGTATTCACATATTCCTGTGGATTTATGTCCTTTATAAAGGCTCACTCTTCTCCATTCATTTCCCTCAGAATATCTATTTTACAGTCTCTTTTATCCCATTTGACAATGATTATCCTTTTCAGCTGTTGAGTTTTGACCACATTGTGCCTTTCATCTTAGGATATGTCCCTTGTATATTCCTTACATCGGAGGACCAGGATCCGACTCTCCTCATATAATGTTCACTGTGTCGATCAGTCTGATACACCACATGCAGATTGCTCCAGTGCAGCCCTTTAGAAGTATCTTATCTGTTAAGTAGGTCTTGTTGAGGATTTATACGGCTAGCCACAGAGGAAAGGAGGGCATGTGCTTTCGATCGAGTCCCTGGAACTCATATTAGAACAAGCTTCAAGGTGCACAGTGAGTAGTCAGTGGGCTAGCCTGAGCTCTGCAGCAAGAAGTCATCTCTGTACAATAGTAGGAGGTCAGGTGGCCACAGCAAGATGCTGCCTGCGATTTGAGAGGGTAAATGCATCTCCAGGCTCCAGACAGTGAGGTATTGCTGCATGGAAACAAAGTTCAACAACAGGGTAAGCAGTAGGACCACAAGGCTGCTGGGATATGCAATGGATTCACATACCAATGTGAGACGCTCTGGCTGCATTCCAGGCTGAATGCAAGTTTGATTGATTTGTCCCTATCTCTGTGTTTTCTGGTGGTGTACATGATGACCTATAGGATCTAAGCAGTTGATGACTTCCCCCATCTTCTTAAGAACTCCAGAGACTAGACAGGAGCAGTGAAAGCTCAGAGCCTGTCAAGGTTATATAGTGACTTCAAGGCCAGCCCTGATAACTTTGAGATGCTGTCTCAAAATAAGAAGTAAAAAAGGTAGGGATATAGTTCAGTGGTAGAATGCTTACCTAGCCCTTACGTGAGCCCTTAGGATCAATTCCCAGTTTTAAATAAAAAAAAAAATACGTTCTCTCTCTGTATCTCTCTTTCTTCCATCTCCTCCTCTCCACCCTCCCACCCCACACACTGTAAAAATCATTAAACTGTTTATCTAAGGAATCCTTTGAGAAGCAGCCCTGTCTAGCACAGTTCTCCACAGACCATCCACTTGGCGAGCTTGCTTTCAGCCTCTCGACTTGAATTCTTTTGGGAACATTCTGGGGAAACACATGTTGTGTTTCGAGACTACCAACCACGTCAGGATTCTCAGTCTGCCTCTGGTCCTTAAGGGACTTGTTGAGGATGCATGATGATCTGTGGTCTCAAATCCTCTTGGGTGTGCTGCCGTCCTCCAAGGGTAGGAAAATAGGCACCAAGCGTAATATGTTGAAGTCATGGTGGATTGCATCTGTCTTTTGTACTTGCATTGATGATGTTAAAATATTTGTGCGACCCAATGTTAAGTGATAGGTACCACCTGGCTGGGCCTGCCATTACCTAACAGGGAGTGGGTAGCAACACTAAGCAGAAATCCCCTGAGGACTGCATAGGAGGAGAGACACAGTATACACCTTCCATGTAGACATTCACATGCGTTTCTGGATTGCAACACACTGAGGACTTTGACTCTGGCTCCCCACAGATCTGGGTTCAGTCTTGTGTGATCAGAAGGGATTGTCAGCCTCAGGCTTATTTTCTTCATCTGTGAAGTGGGAGTGGCTGTGCCTATCACTGGAGTGTATTAGAAACTTAATGAGTTAGTGTTTAGGAAGAATCGACAGGGCACTCAGCATATCACAGAGCTCAGGACATTCTCACCCCTCCTCTTCTCCCATCATCATTTTCAAACAGACTCTAGAGTCTAAAGTTCTCAATGAGCCAACAGGAGGTTTATTATGGGATACAAATTCGTTTAGGCAGGGATAGAGGCAAAGAAAGCAAATGGTTCATTAATCAGTGCAGAAGTTGGCAAACTCTAGTCCTTGACCCAACTCAATAAATCTGGCCTACCTGTTTTTAAAACTTAAGTCTCACTGACACGTGGGCCTGTACATTTAAGGGGAATAGAATATTGCTGCATTTTTGTTTTTGATAACAGAATCTAATGTTTGCAACAGAGCCACGTGGTGGGCAAGATAGAAAACTGCTTACTCTCTAGTCCTTCACAGGAAACACTTTACCAACTTCTAGGGTAAAGAAGAGAACCACCAACAAAAGCAAGGAGAAGTGTGGCCAAATGGCTTCTGCTTTTGCACCAAGTTGTTTTGTTCGTTTGGCTCTGGTCTTTTACACTGAGGTATGGCAGTGGGTTAAGAGTCAGGAGTACACAGCCTGGAAAATGTAAATCTCTGTGTGTACGGCCTCCACCACGCCCGCCCTGAGTTCTCAAGCTTTTTGGATGTGAGGTGAGATACTACTGTGAACCAAATTGATACCACCAAGCGGGAATACAGTGGCTATGTGAAGAGGCTTGGAGCATTGAAGTGACTGAACATTGGAATTTCCAGTCAGAGGCCTGTGAGGGAAGAGCAGTCTTATGCAATATTGTGTCATTCGATCCTGCAATAGCTGATGTCTCTGGCTATGTAAAATGTTTGTGCCCCTGTTGATATAGCCAGCTTCATTTGGTAAGGGAAACTCCCTGTACTTATTTATATTTAGAACCCTTTTCTGATTGACTGTTTCTAATCACCAAGTGGGAAGTAGTGAAGAGTGTTTGTCTAGTTTCCTGTGGTCTGAGTGTCTAACAGCACATGTACTTTATTAGTTTGCTTGTTGACCTTTCTTCCTACCAATGAGAGGCATATTTCATAGAGATAATCTCTTCCACTTTTTGCTAACTACAGAACACTCCCCTTTATAGTCCTCGGGGCATTTTCCATGTCCCAACTAACCTAGTCTCTCCATTAGGTTTCCTTGCTGTCTCTTACATTTGCTCTTGGGGCAAGACACC
>JADRCD010211354.1:12022-22457 GCA_019843815.1 Montemys delectorum | reverse complement strand
GCACGCGCACGCACACGCACACACACACACGCACATGCACACACACGCACGCACACGCACACACACACACGCACACGCACACATACACACACACACACTGTCTTAGTCAGGGTTTCTATTCCTGCACAAACATCATGACCAAGAAGCAAGTTGGGGAGGAAAGGGTTTATTTGGCTTACACTTCCACATTGCTGTTTATCACCAAGGAACTCAGGACTAGAACTCAAGCAGGTCAGGAAGCAGGAGCTGATGCAGAGGCCATGGAAGGATGTTCCTTACTGGCTTGCTTCTCCTGGCTTGCTCAGCCTGCTCTCTTATAGAACTCAAGACTTCCAGCCCAGAGATGGCACCACCCCTTTGATCACTAATTGAGAAAATGCCCCACAGCTGGATCTCATGGAGGCATTTCCCCAACTGAAGTTCACTTTTCTGTGATAACTCCAGCCTGTGTCAAGTTGACACTCAAAACTAGCCAGTACACACACGCACATGCACGCACACGCACGCACACGCACGCACACGCACACACACGCACGCACACGCACACGCACGCACACACACGCACCATCTGGAGCTTGCTCTAAGGCAGAATCAATCAGGTTTAGTCATCAGCTCCTTGCCTTGAGTCCTGAAGACATAATCCAGCTGCTTTGAGTCTCAGTATCCAACTAGAGACTCAGTTGGTGGCTCATGGACACAGAATATTATCATGACCTGGCTTGGCCACTGCCTGGAGTTAATGAAGGAGGTTACAGAGCAGGTGAGGTGGCTCAGTGGGTAAAAGCCTTGCCACCAAGCCTGATGACCTGAGTTTAATCCCCGGGGCCCACATGCCAGTAGCAGTAAACTGAGTCTCGAAAAGTGACCCCAGGCCTTCAGACCTGTCCCTAGTAAAGAACTAGGTACACTGTAGCCCTGTACCTGGCTGGCCTTGGCATTGACATTCCCAAGCCGGAAGAGCTGAAGGATGGTCTCAATGTCATCCTGGGTCTTCAGAGTGGCCAGGGCAGTGAGCATGATAGGGCTGTAGCCAGCACGGTTCAGCTTGTCCACTTGGCAAACACCTACGTGGGGAGGGGAGAGATGGGGTGGGCATGAGTCTCTGCCATCAGACTAAAGGCTGGCCCACCACGGAGCCCTGGGGATTGTGCCCCTCCCTCTGTCTAGGCATAGCCAGTAGGTCTCTGTGCACTTGCTCATCACTGTGGAGACCCGAGAGTGTTTTCAGGAGCCAGGCACCTCGGTTTGTGTTTCGTTTTGTTTGTCTGTTCTGTCTGTCTTTAAAAAGATATTACTTTAAAGAGACATTTCCTATGTTTAGATGTGCCTCAGAGTCCAAGTGTCTCTGGAGTCTAAGAGGGTGTTAGAGTCAGATTATAGACAGTATGGGTGCTGGGAACTCCCCTGTGAGAAAAGTACCCACTTCTAACCACCGAACCATTCTGCAGCTGCCTAAACTACCATCTACATCGACTGGGGTAGGAGTGCCTGCCCTGGCATCTTGAGGAAATCAGAGGACAGCTTGCAGGAGCTGGTTCTCTCCAGCCACCGTGTGGGTCAGGGATCGAGCTCAGGCTGTCAGGCTTCGTAGCAAGTGTTATTACCCACTGAGCCATCTTGATGCCCCCACCTTCTTAAGAAACTTTGTGTGTGTGTGTGTGTGTGTGTGTGTGTGTGTGTGTGTTTAGTCTGTTGTGTGTACATGGAGGTCACAGGTCAGTGACTGGTCTTCCTTAATTGCTCTCCACCTGTCACTGGATTGTCGATGGCAGTCTGCAAACTCCAGTGACTCTCCTGTCTCCACCTCCTCACTCTCAGGGGCCAGGGTTATAGGCATGTGACTCCACTCCATGCCTAGATTTGGTTTTTCTTTTGTTTTCTTTTCTTTTAAACTTGGGTGTTGGGGACCTGAACCATGGTCATGCTGACAGGAAAGGCACTTTAACCACTGCACCACTTCCCCAGCTACCAGATTTTTCTTTTCTTTCTTTTTGTAGCCAGTCTTTTTATCCTGGCGCTCGCTGAGCAGGCTCTGCCTTCCTCATAGACTGGGAGCTTGTCTACGCCATCAGACCAGGGAAGACAGGTTTCTTCTTGCCTGACAGAATACCATGTCTACTGTCCAATCCCCAGCCCTGAGGCCACAGCCTTCCCTCACACAAGGGCTTTGGAAACAGAGTATCCGTAACACCCGAAGGATCCATCATACAGGTACCCTTTCAGTGAGGACACCAGTGCTCTAGTGCTAAGACTGAGTTCCTCTACACTGGCCACATTCCTCAGAGTAGGAGACAGAGCTTCCTCCATCCGGCAAAGCCTCCTTCTTCTGTCAGTGAAGGGCACCCTCTCCCCCACCCCACTTAGAAGATGTATTGCCTCTATTACATCAAGAGAGCGGAAGCTCCCTAGGACTTGGAAAGCACAGTGCCTCCCCGTCAGACTTGGAAGCTTAATCCCTCTCCACCAACCCTCCATCAGAATGTGAAGGGAGCGGGGACTTTAGACCAGGAAGGCAGCAACTCTCATGAGCTTGGGCAGACATGCCTCCCGCCTCAGACCAGGTCTTGTCTAGAGGCTTACCGCTGTCCAGCAACTGCCGAACCACAGGGAAGTTGGCGTGTGACACGGAGTAGTGCAGGGCAGTGTTACCATTGCTGTCAGCGATGTTGACCACATAGTCCAGCAGCCGGGCAGACATGGCCCTGAAGGTGACCAGATGTCGCCGCACAAGCTCAGGGTGTGCATCGCTGCGGCAGGCCAGGCGCAGCCACTCTTGGAGCACGGTGGTGTAGGCCACTTTCTGCAGAGACAGTAGGATTGGGAGTAAGGACTGGGACTCCCATCCCCTTCTGCACAAAGATCCAAGAACAGAAGAGGGATCCCTCATCCTGCAGCTCCTGTGACTGACCAAGAGAGCACCCGTCTGATCCCAGCACTCAGGAGCCCAGGGAAAGAAAATCCAGAGTTCAGGTCAAAACTGGGCTATACACTGAGAACATGTCTGAAAATAAACACGTGAAGCAGAGGCAGGAGGACCTCTATGAGTTGGAGACCAACCTGATCTACATAGTAGTTTCAGGCCAGCCAGGCTACAATTACATAGTTAGACCCTGCCTCAGAAAACATACAAATCCAGTGGGGTGGGGTAGACCTGTAATCCTAGACCTAGGAGATGGAGGCAGGATCAGGGTCATCCCCAGCCACAAAAGTAGTTCAGCGCAAGCCTGGGCTACATGAGATCTCAAAATGAGCAAAATGAAAACAAACAAAACAATGTTGTCCTTGACTCAGCCACAGTGAAAGTGACACTCTGGAGGGTAGGACCCTTGGAATGTAGTGTACATTTGCTTACACTCTAAGACAATTATGGACAGCCCTTAAAATGAAAGTATAGTATCTCTTAAACATTCCAAAGATAAGAACATGAAGCCAGAGTGTCTCCAGGTAGCAGTGGACCCCACCACAACCTAAGACTCACGCCCTACCCACCACCAAGCTGCACTCTTGGTGTCTAGACCCACTTTATGTAGGTGCAGAGACACCCTGAGGTGGGATGTGGTGTGAGAATGTGCCCAGGGCTCCTCCGTACCAGTTCTCGTTCTGTGAGGGCATTGGGGTTCTCCAAGTATTTCTCCAGGGCCAAGCAGGCTGATATGAGGTCAGGGCTCAGATCCATCCTGCCAGAAACAGATAGGAGTGGGCTTACAATGTATTACTTTCTAAAAATTTACTTATTTATTAACTTTTTAAAGCTTTTTATTTTATTTTACATTTTTATTTTTTTGAGACAGGGTTTCTCTGTGTAGCTCTAGCTGCTCTGGAACTCACTCTGTAGACCAGGCTGGCTTTGAACTCAGAAATCCGCCTGCCTCTGCCTCCCAAGTGCTGGGATTAAAGGTGTGTGCCACCAACGCCCAACCATTTTTTTAAATAATTTTAAAAAATGTATTTTAATGTGCATTGGTGTTTTGCCTGTCCATAAGTCTGTGTGAGGATGACAGACTCCTTGGAACTAATGTGACAGACAGCCGTGAACTATTGTGTGGCTGCTGGGAATTGAACCTGGGTCCACTGGAAGAGCAGGCAGTGCTCTTAGATGCTGAGCCACCTCTCCAGCCCCTTTATTTACTTTTGAAGATTTATGTTTAAGGGGTAGAGAGATGGCTCAGTAATTAAAAGCACTTTTTAAAAGGTCTGGGTTCAGTTCCTAGCACCGGCAGGGAGGCTCACAACTGTTTGTAACTCCAGTTCCAGGGATCCCTTTTCGACTTCTATAGGCACCAAGCATGCATGTGGTGCACATACCTACATGCAGGCAAAACACTCATATGCATAAAATGAAGTAAACAAATCTGTCACGATTGAATATTCTTGGCCCAGGGAGTGGCATTATTTGGAGGTGTGGCCTTGTCAGAGGAAGTGTGTCACTGTGGATGTGGGCTTTAATACCATTGTCCTAGCTGCTTTCAGATGAAGATGTAGAACTCTCAGCTCCTCCTGTACCATGCCTGCCTGGACGCTGCCATGTTCCCACCTTGATGACAATGGACTGAACCTCTGAACCTGTAAGCCAGCCCGAATTAAATGTTGTCCTTATTAGAGTTGCCTTGGTCATGGTGTCTGTTCACAGCAGTAAAACCCTAACTAAGACAAAAATCTAAAAAATTTATGTTAATATATGAGTGTGTCTGTGCACCTGACTGCAGGTTGCTGTGGAGGTGCAGTTATAGGCAGTTATGAGCTACTCGATATAGATGTCTCTCACTTTATCCTCCTCCTCCTCATCATCATTATTTTGGATTTAAAAAAAAAACAAAACAAAAATGAAAACAAAACAAAACCGTAGGGTTTTTCTTTGTAGTTCTGGCTGTCCTGGAACTCACTCTGTAGACCAGGCTGGCCTCGAACTCAGAGATCTCTGTCTGCCTCTGCTTCCCAAGTGCTGGGATTAAAGGTGAGTGCCACAACCCCCTGTCATCGTCATCTTTTTAAAAGATTTATTTATTTTTGGTCAATCCTGAAAATATATATACAGGTAGCATTATACAGGCTGAATAGGAATATTATAGGAACATCTAGGTACATGCATGTATGCATGCAGTAACGATTAGTTAAAAAAAATAGAGGTCAAGAATTGGAAAGAGAGCAGAATAGCATACATGGGAGGAGAAAGGGAGAAATGTTACCAGATTATAAGCTAAAAAAGGATTTATTCATTGTTATGTGTATGGGTGTTTTGCCTACATGTCTGTCTGTGCACCATGTATGTGTCCTATTGGAAGAGGTCAGAGGAGGGAGTTGGGTCCCCTGGAAGTGGAGTTACAGATGATTGTGAGCAGTCACATTGTTGTTTAACAGCTTCCTCCAAGACTGAAACATTCCATCCCGCAGGAAGTAAACAACTCAAAGTAGCTTCAGGAAGTCCCTGAAACCCACCAGATTCATAAGGCCTCTTCCTGCTACAGTAAACAATGAAAGCTGAGAGTTCCCACAGAGGAAGGGAAGCAGAGCTGTGGAGAGGACTCTCAGACCAGAGTCCCTCAGAAAGGACACTCTCCGCCTGCTGAGCTGCCCGCAGGCTGTGCAGCGTGCTCCAGGTCCCCAGCTCTGTGAGCTGTCGTTCATGCTGGGGTGTGCCTTGGGGATACAGCTGTGTAAGCCGCTTCTGATCTGTCAAGTAAATCCCTCCATTCCTGTAAGTAACCCCAATGAAACTCACTGGTTGACCAAGTTGGACTTTGGTGGTATCTATCTGACTTTGGTCTGTCATGGGGTTTAATGTGTCTTCCCTGAACATGCTTTGTCTTACAACACATCTGCGTGCTAAGAATCAAGCCTAGGTCCTCTGGAAGAATAGAGCCACCATCTGAGCTGTCTCCCTGTTTTTTGAAACATGGTCTCACGTGTCCCAGGATAGCTTCAAATCCACTAGGACATGTCCATTGCCAGGGTGGTGGAATTGACTGGGACTCCCAACTACTTGGAAGTGGAGGCAAGAGGATTGCAGGTTCAAGGCCAGCCTGGCTTACAGCAAGTCAAATGCTAGCATGGGCAACTTAGCAACTCTACAAAGAAAGTGCAAAGAGGCCGGTGGTGGTGGCGCACCCCTTTAATCCCAGCACTTGGGAGGCAAAGGCAGGTGGATTTCTGAGTTCAAGGCCAGCCTGGTCTACAAAGTGAGTTCCAGGACAGCCAAGGCTACACAGAGAAACCCTGTCTCGAAAAACCAAAAAAAAAAAAAAAAAAAAAAAAAAGAAACAACACTGACCTGTAGCCTTCCCATGCATATATATCCATTTGCATCCCCAAACACATGTACACAATATGACACGGACCCACAAAGCTGAGGCAGCCAGAGCTCTAAGTCTGAGGCTATCCTGGCCTATTCAGTGAGTTCCAGGCTAGCCAGGGCTACAAAGTGAGACCCTGTCTCAAAAAGACAAGAAAACGTTCAGAAGATCAGGTGAGATGCTCAAAGTCAAGTGTTCCTTGTCCGCCCAGAGAGTGAGTGACTGATAGGAATTCCCGTCTGACTAAACCAACAGGAAGCCTGCATGGCCGGATCAAAGGCAGCAGCAGACCAGCTACAGTTCACCCTATCCAAGGCCATCCCACCCAGAGAACTGACCGAATTTCCTCCTCAGGGTCGGGTCCTGATGCCACCTCAGCTGCAGGCATGTGCTGGGATTCCTGGGAGAGCTCTCGTCCCTCCAGACTGGTCTTGGCCACTGCAGCCCCTGGAGGCCTGAGCTGAGGGCAGTCAGCTGGGCTCAGAACCCTTGCTGGTGGCTCTGGGCCCTCATTCTCTGTGCTCTCGTGGTCAGAGTTTTCTGCTGTGCTGGAGTCTTCCGAGGAGGACTCATACCTAAGGAGAGACAGGGAAGGACACTGATGGGGGTGGGTAAAGGGGGGTCCGTGTGACTGCTCTGGTCCTCAGTTTCTCCACATTTTACATTGGGGATGAAGTAAGTCACGTTAGGTAAGGAGGTGTCTGAAATCCACACCCAGCCCCTCACTGGGGGATTCAAGAGCCCATGGTCCTCCATTTCTAACCGTGCCACACTGCACCCGTCACAGCTTCCACTGGACCTGCAGTGCTGTTTTGGGACACTGACCTGAGTCAGGCCTTCTGCAGGCACAGTCGGCCTATGCAGGCTCCAGAGCCAATGAACAGGCCCCAGTAAGGTGCATGTGCTCCTTTCCCTCAGTTTCCTTACCCTATATTCCTTATGCTTGGACGCAAAGAATTAACCGTGAGGGCCTGGCTAAGCATGGCTCTTAGCAGCAGGCAAGCTCAGGGCCCCTGTTCCTAATCTTCAGTGTCAAAGTATGCAGGACTTGGAGTCACCAGGGGCTGGAGATCCACTCACCCGCCATTGACTCCCACAAACTGGAGGTTCCTCTGGTGGACTTCAGGGTCTGCGGGGTCCTCTTTCCTCTTCGTGGTCGACTGGACCCCCACGGAGGCTCTGCCTAAGAGAGAGCGTGTGATGTGGGTGGCCTGAGATTCTGAGTCCACTCGGGGTGACTGGGGTCCTGTGTCCCTCACAGGTGTCTGCTTACCTGCTCCCTCAGCCACTTGTGAGTCCTGTGATGCTGCTGCTGGCCTGGTGGGCTTCCTGTCAGTGGTGTCCTGGGCAGCCGGGGCAGGGTTCTCAGGCTGTAGCTCAGAGGCTGCAGCAGGGTGTGGATTAGAAGAGGACGGCTCTGCGAGAGACGGTGGAACAGAGATGTGCCATCTCAGGACATCAGAAAAATAAAAAAGGCCTAGGGTGCTGGTCCAAGTCTATTGTCCTTGGGTAGAGGTAGGAGTACTAGCCTGGGCTACAGAGTGAGATGTTATCTCTAAAAAGCACAATGCTGGTTTTTTTTTGTTTGTTTGTTTTTTCGAGACAGGGCTTCTCTGTGTAGCCCTGGCTGTCCTGGAACTCACTCTGTAGACCAGGCTGGCCTCAAACTCAGAAATCCACCTGCCTCTGCCTCGCAAGTGCTGGGATTAAAGGCGTGTGCCATACACCCAGCCCACAATGCTGGTTTTGATGGTCAAGGGCCTGCCTAGCACTCTGAATCTCTGGGTCCTGTCCTCAGCACCACATAAACCAGGTGTGGTGGTGTATCGTGCAATTCCAGCACTCAGGTATGGAGGGGAGGCAGGACTACAAATGGGAGGATAGTCTGGGCTAGAGAGTGAGATTCAGTCTCAAAAATCAAACAAACGGGGCTGGAGAGATGGCTCAGCAGTTAAGGGCACTGGCTGCTCTTCCAGAGGTCCTGAATTCAAATCCCAGAAACCACATGGTGGCTCACAACCATCTACAATGGGATCTGATGCCCTCTTCTGGTGTTCTGTGTACATGCAGATAGAGTACTCAGTTTTCATACATAAAAATAAACAAATCTTTTAAAAAATAAACAGTTAAAAACAAAAAAACAAGGGTTGGCTGGTGCTGGAGAGATTGCTCAGCCTGGTCTACTAAGTAGTTCCAGGACAGCCTGTTCTACTAAGTGAGTTCCGGACGACCTGAGTTCAGTTCCCAGCACCTATGCCAGGTGCCTCACCTTAGCCTGAAATTCCTGGGGATCTGGAATCTTCTTCTGCCCTGTATGGACATCCTGTTCACATAAGTAACAAAAATTTAAACACACACACACAGACAGACAGACACAGACACAGACACAGACACAGAGAGACAGAGACAGAGGAAACAAGGGATGGGCCATGGAGCTGTATGGTGGGGAGAGATAACCAGCTCCCCAGGTAGTTGTCTTAGAAACAGCCCCTCCACAGAGGCACACCTTCATTCACTAAATATATACATGCAATTAAAAATTTTGGCCATAGCTGAGCATTGGTGGCATACACTTTTAATCCCAGAATTTGGGAGGCAGGAGAATCTCTGAGTTCCAGGTCAGCCTGGTCTACTAAGTTCCAGGACAGTTTGTTCTACTAGGCAAGTTCCAGGACAGCCAGGGCTACAAGGAAAAACTCTGTCTCAAAAAACCAAACAAATAGTTTTGGCCAAGCCAGGCAGTGGTGGTGCATGCCTTTAATCCCAGCACTTGGGAGGCAAAGGCAGGTGGATTTCTGAGTTCAAGGCCAGCCTGGTCTATAAGGTGAGTTCTAGGACTGCCAGGGCTACACAGAGAAACCCGGTCTCGAAACAACAACAACAACAACCAAAAAAAAAAGAAAAATAGAAAAAGAGTTTTGGCCACCACCACACTTTTAATCCCAGAACTTGAGAGGCAGAAGCAGAAGGGTTTCTGTAAGTTTCAGGCCAGTGCAGCCCTGCCTCAAACAAACAGAGAAGGAAGAACTTGGGCAAAGAAAATGGTTATCTGGGATAGGACTTGCTCTGGGACCTGGAATCCAAGGATAAGCACTTGTCATCCACCATCCCAGAGCGGGATTAACTGCAGCCTAGCCTATCTGGTAAATTCCAGGACTTCGGGAGACCTGGACTCAAAAACACACTAGGGGCTGGAGAGATGGCTCAGAGGTTAAGATCTTCCAGAGGTCCTGAGTTCAATTCTTACTAACCATAAGGTGGCTTACAGCCATCCATAATGAGATCTGATGCCTTTTTGTGGTGTGCAGGGATACATGAAGAGAGGACACTATATACATAGTCAATAAATCTTACAAAAAAGAAAAGTTAGATGCATGTGAGGACTAGCAGAGGCATCCTCTGACTCCCACAGTGCATCCAATGAACCCCACAAATCTCCTGAAGTCATGATGGCCATGTGCCATGTGGTCCTTTCTGACAGATGAGCTAGTCCTTAACCACACCTCCGAACTTTCACCAGCCGAGGGCTCAGTTATAGAGGGAGGAAATGGAGGCCCAGTGAACTGATCCTAGGCAGGTACAATACAGAGCTGTCCAGCAGCAGCCTGCTGGTAACAGAGTGGTGACAGAGCGGTGACAGAGCTTGGAGACCTCCCAGTCCTGGCTTCAGACTCAGTTCTCACCCTCTGTGTCATCCTGAGTACTGCAAATGCAGCAAGACTGTGGTGGTCAGAAGAGAGATGAGAACGTCATATGTAGGAGATGTGTGCCCTAGGTAACAGACTTAAAACATCCCCGTGACCTAGAACCTCCCCTCCCACCAAAAACCCCCCCATATTTTAACTCATGGCATTACTATGTAGCCTAGGCTGGTCTAGAACTTGCAGCAGCTCTTCTGACTCGTTGCCCAAGTGCAGGGCTCACAGGTGTGCAACCCCACTCCTTCCTGGTGTTTCGTCTTCTTTATCTGTGTTTGTGTGTGACTGTGTGAATGTAAGCATTTGTGGTTGTATGTATATTTGTGGATCTGTGAGTGTGACTCTGTGTGTGTATGTGCGCACGCGTGTGGGAGTAAGACTCTGTGTGTGTGTGAGATTGTGCACACACATGCACGTATGCGTGAAGGTCAGAGGACAGTCTATGGT
>JADRCD010211353.1:0-32310 GCA_019843815.1 Montemys delectorum | reverse complement strand
GCCGCCGCCGCCAGCGCGCCGGGACGCACGGGGTCGCCCCCACCTGCCCTCGTCCCGCGCCCCTCCCCCGCGCCGGGGGCGCGCCCCCGTGCCCGCGGGCACGCGCGGCGGCGCTCGGGCGTGTGCGAGGCGTGAGGTGTGGAGATGGGGGCGGAGGGAGCCGGAGCTGTCACAGGCCCCGCGTCCGCCTGAGCGAGCCAAGTGGGGTGTCATGGCCGCGGGGGGCAGCGGCTGCACTTCCTCTGCGGGCGGCGGCGGCGGCTGGGGAGTTAGTCCTCGACGCACGGGTCGGTGTGTGCGGATTTGTGTTCGGCGTGCGCGCGGCGGGGAGGCGGGAGTGGGAAGCCGAGCGGGGGTCCCCCCTCGTCCCCCTCCGCTGAGCCCCGGCGGCCGGAGGCCGGCGCGCTTCCCCGGGCGGCGGGAGCGTGGACGGGGGCGCCCGGGAGGGGCCGGGCGGCGAGCTGCACCTCTCACACTGTGTGTTTTGTCTGTTCTTCTCTCCCAAGGTCCCGTTTCCCTCTGTGCGGCGGCCGGCGGGACCATAAGGGCTTAACTCACATATTTAACCCCCCTCCAAAAAGTAAGTGGCCCGTGTGCTGTCTGCTCCACCCGCCGCCCCCTAGCCTCTGTCCATCCTTGTGTCTGACTCTGATGTCCCCAGCATTGTTATTTCCCCGTCTCTGCTTCGGTGCGGCTGATGTGTGGGGAGATGCCCTCTCGTCGTCCTCTGTCCCCCCCACGCCCAGTCCTCGGGGAGGCCCGGAATTCCAGCCCCCCACGTCGATGGGGCGCGTTCTAGGGAATCAGGTTTTCCTCAGACGGACCTGGGAGATTCTGTCCGCCCGCTTGGGCCCGGGGTCCCCCTCTTTCCCGACGGGGTTTCGTTGGAAGGAATTATGCAAATCCTGCTTTCTGGTGTCCATTCAGCGGCAATTTCATGCGGTGAGAAGTTCTCTTTGTTGTGCGAGGGGGAGAACAGACACTGATTTAATAGACATATCTGTTGGGGGGGGGGAAGGGTGGAGGGGGTGTGGAGAGCCTCAGTTTGGAAGAATTACAGCACTTGGTTAGCTCAGTCTTTGTGTTTGAGCCTTCTGGCTTGACAGGAGGGTCTGCCCTTTACAATGTCCCATAAGGGATGGGTTTTTTTTGTTTTTTGTTTTGTTTGTTTGTTTGTTTTTATAATAGATGAGAAAGCAAAACTAAAACTTTTAAAAAGTGAAAAATAAGGTAACCTTTACTTAGAGAAAAGGAGCACTGCTGTTTTTTTGGAGTACTTCATTATGAAAACGTGTAGTGCGAATTTAGTAAAGACTTAGACTGTAATACCAAATGTAATTAATTCGGTAAGATATTCGATGCCACTTTGACTGTCCAAAGGTTAAAAGTATATATTTTTAAATGTATACTTGGATAAATAATAAAGATCTGAGCAATTTTTGGGGAGGAGGTGATTTACCTTTTGAATACAGGTTAAAATTTCCTTCTTGGCAATCCAAGCCCTGCCCTGCCCTCCAGGAAGCAGGCTTTTTGGCTCTTGCTGTCTTTGCTCTCTTCTGCTTGTTTCTTTTTTTTTTTTTTCTTCACGACCTGTCACACATTTGCTACAATGTGACATGGGCTTAAGCACTTAGGAGTTATGTTATTTGTCATTGTCAAATAAAAGTGTACATGGCAGGTTTTGAGAAACATCAAATTGAGGCGTTTTCTGGATTCTTAGTTAATACAAAAGACTGAAACTAGTTAGAAGGGTTTTAGTTTTTTGTAGTGTTTACTCTTAGTGATTGATTGTGTCCTCCAGGGCATTTTATTGTTTAAAATACTGTGGAATTGAGAAATGCAACCCTGTAAATTTCTTGTGTGGATACAGCTTTTGTTTAAATCATTTCAATGAGTATTCCTATGCTGTTTGCTTGAAAATCCTTGTGTTCTGTGACCTCCCCTTTCTTTTCATTAATTGAATTAGTGGTTGATAACTGCTTCTGGACAGAATGTTTTGTTTTGTGCCTAATAAAGTCCTCCTGTAAACACCTCAGGTGACTCTCAAAGTCAGATGAGTTCTTTGGAGAATGTTTTGGAGTAGGTGATTGATTTTCTCAGAGTATATTTGGAACTCTAGATTTCCATTTTTAGGTGATGTCCAGGAGCTTTTAGAATTCCAACTTCAGGTGGTATTTTAACTACTAATACTTATCGATAATTGCTCAGCTAAAGTCAATTGGGCATCATATTTTCTCTTTTGTTATATGTAATTTTGTTCTCTGGGGAGTGTTTTAAGTGGTGCTGTGAGATTTGTGTTAGAAAGGGGTGGCAGACTGTAGTTTTAAAGGAGCTGTGCTGTTTGCTATCGATGCAGTAGTTCTTATTTTACTAGAAATTGTTCTATGCAGATAATCTTCTGATTCTCTTGGTTGATTATCTTAATATTTTAGGGGTGTTTGGTTTCTAAATGAAACTTAATTTATAGCCATCTTTTGGGTTAAAAATGAAGTTTCAGTCATGTCTAGGATTTACTTTTCCTTTTTACTGTTTGGCCCGGAGGGAGTAAGGGGGCAGTGGTGTCTGGAAGACAAGTTACAGAGTCAATAATAAGTATGTTTGAGTCAATACAGAGTGAGTATCTCTTCAGAAGTGTTTGAAATTTCTGTGTTTTTGAAATTTTGGAATGTTTGCAAGGATTTTACTGACTGAGCATCCATAATCTAAAAACCTGAAATCCCAGCTGCTCCAAACCCAAACCTTTCTGAACACTTTGGGTTAGAACAGAGCCTATGCTGAGTTCAAACAGTGAAGTGGGGAGTGGATGTTTGTTTACTTTGGCAGTTGTTGAGGGAGTTCATCCAGGTTCCAGGCGATCCCTTCACTCTGTCTGATGTGATACTGTCTGTTGCTTGGCTGCCCCTTAACCTTACTGTATTCTCAAGCTCTCCTAGTATGGGAAAAGGTGTGATTTTAGCTAGTTCTGGTTTGGCTAAAAAAGAACAAGATGGAAAAGTATTTCAAGTAACTGCGATTTTGTCAAATATGCTTATAGCTACAACAATTCTAGAAATATTTGATAATGCCAGTTTTTAAACTTAATGAGTTAAATAGGTTGGCCTTGACTTTTCTAGTAGTGAGAATTGATCATTTCATGTCTGTGGGCACTTCTGAGTGAGTACCGGTCCAGTTCCTTAGAACCTGGAGTTTAGTGGTGATACTAGGAATGAAGGGCAAAGGTAAGTGATTAATCCACTTAATTATGTATTAAGCCAACTGCCTTAAAAAAAAATAGACACTGTACACAAAAATTGAGGGGAGACTGCTCAGAATTTCAGGAGCTTTTAGTGGAATTTAGCTGGCAGTGCTGTGCTTGGCTATAATATTAGCACTTGGGGCACAGAGGCAGTCAGATGGTCTCACAGTTGAGGGCAGTCTGGTATAAAGAGTAGGATCCTGCCTTTTTCATTTTGATTTGTATGGGTGTTTGTTTGTTTGGTTGGTTGGTTTTTTGAGACAGGATTTCTCTGTGTAGCCCTGGCTGTCCTGGAACTTACTCTGTAGACCAGGCTGGTCTCAAACTCAGAAATCCACCTGCTTCTGTCTCCCAAGTGCTGGTATTAAAGGCTTGTGCCACCACTGCCTGGCTTTGATTTGTGTTTTATTTCTTAAGTCAGGGTTTTACTATGTAGGTCTTACTGTCCTGGAATTAAGGTTGGTTGGTCTCAAACTCAGAGACTTGACTCACCTGCCTGATTCTGGAATTAAAGTTGGACTGTCCATACCTAGCCCTAAAGCTGTCACTTTCTGTTTCTATGGGTTTGTCTAGTCATGTTTCTTCCAGTTGAAGTCATGTTTGCTATGGTCTTTATATCTGACTTCTTTTATATACCCTGGAGCTTGTAAGTTCATCCGGGTTGTAACATAACATCCTCAGTTGTATTCCTTTTATGGCCAAACAATAATACTACCTTATAAGGACAGTCTACATTTTGTATGGACATTTAGCATAGTTTTTTTTTTTTTATTTGTTTGTTTTAGTTTTTCTGTTTTGGATATTATAGTTACGTTACTATGAGAATTTGTGTGCAGGTTTTTCTGTGAAAGTGTATTTTTAGTTTTCTTGAGTATGTGCATAGGTGTAATCAATGGCTCATGGTGACTATGCTTTAACATTTTGAGTTTACCATGTTTTAAAGTGTTCAGGGATATTTTACATTCCTGCAACCATCATTCTTTAAATGTTCCAATATTTTTCTAAGTGCACATAACATTTTTTAATTGTCTGGTTTTGTCCATTCATCTTTCTTCTCCTTGATTGTTACTATTGAATTATAAGAGTTTCTTTATGAATTCTGAATACTAGACTCATGTTAGTATATGTCTTAGAAGAAATTTTTTTCTCAAAATTATAGGTTAGCATGGAAACAGATATAGTATAGTGAAAGCTAAACATGTCTTATGAAAGGCATAATAGGTACAAGCAATGGAATACTCAGTGAGATTGAAGTTTTCTGATTTTTCTTGTTTGTTTTGTTTTTTTGAGACAGGGTTTCTCTGTGTAGCCCTGGCTGTCCTGGAACTCACTCTGTAGACCAGGCTGGCCTCGAACTCAGAAATCCACCTGCCCTTGCCTCCCAAGCACTAGGATTAAAGGCGTGTGCCACCACTGTCTGGCAAGATAGAAGTTTTCGATAAAGAATTGCTTAAATATTTTTTCTGTGAATCAGTAAAATAATTAGTTACTTTATGACATTTTATAACATACAGGTACATATTGCTATCTTAATCTTCTAAATTCCTTCCTTTTTTTCCCCAGTGATTTATTTATTTTTATTTTATATGCATTGGTAGTTTGCTTGCATGTATGTCTGAATGAGAGTGTTGGATCCCCTGGAACTGGAGTTACAGGTAGTTGTGAGCTGTCATGTGGGTGCTAGGAATGAACCAACTGTCCTTTGGAAAAGCAGCCAGTGCTCTTAACTGCTAAGCCATCTCTCCAGCCCTGACTTCCTGCTTTTTAAATGTTAAAACACCACAGACAATATGGTATGTCTTGTTACTCAATCACATTACTCAAAATTGTTTTATTCTTGAGTTTTGGATAGAAAACTATTGTCATAAAATTTTGTCTTAACTATATTCTATTTGAGTTTGAATAGTGAGAAAATTCTATATTATTTTTTTCTCCTTTTCTTTTCTTTTCTTTTCTTTTCTTTCTTAGATAGGGTTTCACTGTGTAGCTCTGGCTGGCCTGGATCTCCTAGAGATCCAACTTCTGCCTACCTCCCTAATATAAGGATTAAAGATTTGTACTACTAGGCCTGGCTCGTGCTTTAAAATTTTAAGATGTCTTTATTTTTATTTTATGAAACCAGAAACCTGACTATTTAGATAGTCTATGGGAAATTAGGAATATTTTTGCCTGCTAAACTCTTAAAGGATTTTAAATTTTGTTGTAACTTAGTTTCTCTGATTAGAAAGAAATTTATTTACTTTTATTGTATGGGTATAGGTGTTTTACCTGCATATATGTCTGCATCATGTATGTACAATGCCCATGAAAAGGAGAAGAGGGTACTTAGAATCAAACTCAGATTCTTTGGAAGAGCAGCCAGTGTTCTGAACCTCTGAGCTATTTCTTCAGCTCCCAGTTTCTCTCATTTTTAGTTAAGTAGGTTTGATGTGCTACAAAGTGCCAGGGGAAACAGTGTTCTGTTGGACTTCACAAACATAGCAATACCTTGTCTCATGTATGGAGCATAGCAGTTTTTGAGCTCCCAGCAGCCTTCCTGTTTTACCCTCTGAATGCTGGGATTTCAGTAGGGACCCTCAGCACACATGTCGGCTCCTAGAGAGCCTCAAAGGTAGGATGGAACATTGGGTAAGGTATGCAGCAGAGTTAGACAGTCCAGATCCTTTGCTTAATGGATTGTGAGAAACAAGTTAGAAAAGCTGGATAGTAGTGATTGATAGCTTCTAATGATTTTTGTCTTGTTTTTATTTCCTTTGTTTCACATTTCATCTATTTTGTTGAAGAGAATTACTTGAGTAGATTAATCATTTTTTCTGAAATAGAAGCCAGCAAAATTACATGCATATAAAACCAGTATTATTTTTAAGTGCTTCTTATGAATTTGTGCATGAAATCATTGTAAAATTCTTAAAATTCAGAGTAACAGAAGGAGCCAGTTTTGTGTAATGTGCATTTTTTAATTATAGAAGCAGATAGGTCAAAGGGATTGTTAAAAGGAATGGACAGAGGACTGGCGAGATGGCTCAACGGGTAAGAGCACTGACTGCTCTTCCTTAGATCCTGAGTTAGGATCCCAGCAACCACATGGTTGCTCACAACTACCAGTAATGAGATCTGACGCCCTCTTCTGGTGCATCTGAGGACAGCTACAGCGTATTACGCCAGAGCAAGCAGAGCTGGAGTGAGCAGGGCCAGAGTGAGCAGGGCCAGAGTGAGCAGGGCCATCCTGAGTTCAATTCTCAGCAGCCACATGATGGCTCACGTCCATCTGTACAGCTACAGTGTACTCATACATGTAAAATAAATAAATAAATCTTAAAAAAAAAAAAAAAGGAATGAACATAACCAGTGTGCTTAGACTGACATTTTAAATTTTGGCGATAGGAAACCAGAAATTAATAGTGCAATTGTCATTTCATGCTAAAGAGAAAAAAATTGCAGTTAACCTTATAGTTGTACTGAAACTAGTGTAACTGCAGCATAGCAGCAGAGAAGCCTGCCTCCTGAACCACACACATACCAGAAATTGAAGATAATTTATAAGCCAAGTTGTCTCAGCTTTTTAACAGCTTAAAATTTAACATAGGGATGAAAAATGTTAGAAAGTCCATTTTTTAAAAGATTTATTTATTTATTATGTGTATGATTACGCTGTAGCTGAACAGATGGCCATGAGCCATCATGTGGCTGCTGGGAATTGTACTCAGGACAGGCCTCCGGCCCTGCTCACTCGGGCCCTGCTCCCGCTGGCCCGCTCTGACTGGCCCGCTCGCTCCAGTGTAATACACTGTAACTGTCTTCAGAAACACCAGAAGAGGGTGTCAGATCTCATTACAGGTGGTTGTGAGCCACCATGTGGTTGCTGGGATTCGAACTCTGGACCTTCAGAAGAGCAGTCAGTGCTCTTACCTGCTGAGCCATCTCGCCAGTCCCTTTCTAATGTATGTGTCTTTGTTTGTTTGTTTGTTTATTTGTTTTTTGTTTTTTGAGACAGGGTTTCTCTGTATAGCCCTGGCTGTCCTGGAACTCACTCTGTAGACCAGGCTGGCCTTGAACTCAGAAATCCACCTGCCTCTGCCTCCCAAGTGCTGGGATTAAAGGCATGCGTCACCACTACCCAGCGGTATTATTTCTTAAGAAAGAAGTGGGTATAGTAGACAAAAATCTATAGATAAGTTTAAATGTGACTCCAGTTGTCTTGATGGATTGGCATATACTCTGCCGGGATTGCAGCTCCTTAGAAGCTGATGTCCTACCCTAGCAATGAGAGGAGTGGCCTGTTCAGATTCCTCATTTGTAATTCTAATTCCCTTAAGAGGAGGACATGCAAAAAAAAAAAAAGAGGAGGACATGCCTGATTAGGGCTGACTCTAATATTAAAATTACTATTGATGTCTTTTTAAAAAGACGGGAATTTGGATAGAGAGGGGAGACAGATAGACTGAAGTGGAATTAGACTGCAGAGTCCCCAAGATGCCAAGGGGTAGCCACTGCAAACTAGACAGGAGCAGAAGACAGTCTTGAGAGGGGACATGCCCTCGGCACCTCCGTCTCCAAGTTCTATTTTAGCTTCTGTCATTGCTTGTGGAGCTGTTTTCCATCCAGTTTTGGTGGCTTGGCTTATCAGCACTTTTCCAGTGCTCTTGGCTCATTTGATACATGCTGAATGGGCACTCTACACCAAACCTCTATCCCTGGCCAGTTTTAATTTTCTTCAAAGTCCATTTGTTAGGAATAAAATATTAATCACTGGATATTTCTTACATTTTTAAGTGTCTTATGGGAATTTTCAGTGTCTTTGCAATTTATAGGTTTGACATTTCCAAACATACAATATTGGGTTAAAATTTCCCCTCTCATAGTAATATGATTAATTGATTGTATTTATTAAACCCTACAACTTTAGAGTTTAAGTTACAGTTTAACTGAAGTTTGTTCTCAGATTTTGACTCCAAAAGAGTAATAGCTTCTTGTGAAACAAAATAAGATCCCTACAGTAAATGTGAGCCAAAAGCCAGAGTTGAAAAAAAAGGATGTACCTAGGCATTTGGTTGTTAAGATGGTAGTATTTTGGTGAGCTGAGCAAAAAAACTAAGGACAGCTTAAATAATATTTCTCGGTCTGTGTTCATTTCTGCGGAGAGTTGGTTAATATCCCCAAGGCTGACTGAAACTTTAAAAACAGTTTCTAATTTACACATATATATATGTTTGTTTCTTGATGACGGTCTTTTGCTGTGTAGTTTAAGTGGAACACAAATTTGTATTCTTCCTATATTGTGCCAGCTTAAAAGTGGGTATTTTCTGTGGCTACCATAATACTTAAAAACTCTGTGGTGTATGAATTCACTTTAAAGGAACTTAAGGCTTTATTGGAAAAATGGAGTTTGGGGATGTGGCAAAACCCTCCCCAAAGCCCACCCCTGGGCTTGGTGGTGCAAGCCCTTAATTCCAGAATTCAGGAAGCAGAGGCAGATGTGTTTTTGTGAGTTTGTAGACTAGCCTACATAGCCTGTCCACCCCACTCCCCAATTCTTATTCCAAATTCACTAGAAGAAAAAAATTGATTCTTAGATTAGTAATAATGAGTTTGGTAAAGTTGTCTTTCATTTGTACATGTTTGACACTGACACTTTAATAATTTTAGTAATATGTTTTCAGTTCAAAACCCGAAACTGAAGAATGTAGTAAAAAGCCTGTTTCTATCCCTTGACTACAAATCCCAAGACCAACCAGAGTTACATAGTGAGATCCTGTCTTTAGAAAAAAAACCAAAAGAAACAGTTAAGCCTCCTAGGCACTGTCCTCCAGTTTTTCAGAAGGGGTAGATTCTGAAAGCTGGGTCCCTTGGTGCTACTGTAGGAAGTCTGAAACATGTTTGTTGAAATGTGATCACTCAGGTTGGGTTTTTTTGAGCCATAAGTTTCAAGAATAATCGTTGTGTAGTTCCTTTAGGCCACCATTCCCTGCCATGCCTGTAGTGTCAGTACTAAGGGAGGTCAAGGCAGGAAGAGCATGAGTTCAGGGGTTACAAAGCAAGACCCTGTCTCCACAAAACAAAGCAGCAAATTGTTCAGACTGTGTCTGAAAGGTTGGCCATGTGCTTACTGATACTTACTTACTTAGGATAGTGACTTTTACTTAATGTAACAGAAGTTGATTTGTTAGCTGGTTTTGCTTTTTATTTAATGTGTTCTAGTAAGTTGGGTGACTTCTTTGGGGAAGTTTGTTTTTCCTCCTCTAACTTGAATACTATTATTTAACTCTCTTATATCTGATCTCTAGAAACCACAGGAGAAGCTCACAGTAAAAATATGCAACAGGGATTAATAATAAATGTTCCCACTTAAGAAAGAACCAGCAGAAAGAAGAGTAATGACACAGAGGTCAGTACTGTATTCAGAGACCTGGGTTGACAAGGCAGTGCCAACTCAGTGACTCCCCAGATACTCACTCAAATGTCTCTGTCAACTAGAGTCACACTGATTCCTTAGGGAGTGCTTAAATAGGAAGAGCATAGTTTACCTTGGGGTCATTAGTTTAGAAGACGATTTGGATGGGGGCTGTGGTGGTGCACATCTTTAATCCCAGCACTTGGGAGGCAGAGGCAGGCGGATTTCTGAGTTCGAGGCCAGCCTGGTCTATAGAGTGAGTTCCAGGACAGCTGGGACTACATAGAGAAACCCTGTCTCGAAAAATCAAAAAAAAAAGATGATTTGGTTGGATTGTATTTTAATTTAGTCATTGAGTCAAATATTTTATGAGCATGTGTTTACAGGGATATGGTAATGTATGGTAATGCATGACTGAGGGGACAGAGCAAACTCTGTCCATACTACACAGGCTATAATAAAGAAATAGGACATAACACGTGTTTTGAAACAAGACATTATCTCTGTGTGTGTGTGTATATTATGGGGGTGGGGTTTACAAATTCAGGAGATTTTTGAGAAAAATTGTAATTTGCCAGTTAAAAGAGCAGGAGGAGTTGAGTAAACAGGGAGGAGAGGAAAAGGAGGGAAGCCCCCAGTAGAAAAATAGTTTTCCAGATGGCGTTTAGGTTACAACATAAAAAGGAGACCTTGATTTTCAGTTCTTTTTCACTGTTTATTGCACTTAAACATGTTTTAAAAAGACTAAACTTTGTGGGATTTAATAAATTAACTGGTCTGTTTGTCTGTCTGTCTGTCTGTCTGTCTGAGATGATTTTTTGCTGGGTAGCCCTGATTAGCCTGAAACTCACTTTGTGAAACAAACTATATACACTCCTATGACTTTCACCCTAGTCCATTTACAGCCTTTTATAGCTGCCTAGTGTCCTTTCTAACCCAGCCTCTGTTCTTACATGATTGACTCTTGTCAATAGCAATTAGTCTAGCCCGCATTTGTTTTTGTTTTTGTTTTTCTATAATGTAAATGAAATAATGTGTAGTTTTGGTATGTGCAAGGCCTCTTTTATTTAAATATAACGGTAGTGTTCAGTTCTTGGTGCAGCCCTGGCTGTCCTAGAAGCTGCTTTACCAACCAGGCTGGCTCTTGAACTCGAGATCTGCCTGCTTGTGCCTCCCAAGTACCGAGATTAATCTCTGGCTAACATAATGCTTGCATATGTTGTGTTAGTTAGTAGTTCACTCACTTTTCTCTAATGATTTCAACTATAATTCATATGACATATAATTGTTCTATTTGAAGTATCCAGTTCAGGGATTCAGTTGTGCAACTATTGCCATAGACATTTTGGGGTGGTCCTTCTTCCTCCTATATACCCCAACAAGCTGGACATTACTAATTTTGCTTTGTACAGATGCAGCTGTTCTGAGCTTTGTTTTGTGCTTCACCTGCAGACTACTGGGAGCATAAGCAAGCCGCTGTCTTACTTAGTTCCTTTCAGTGGTTGGCTAGTCTTCATTGTACAGTTCTATCAGCTCACCTGTTTTGACGCTGCCTAATCATTGAGTTGTTGTTTGCTGTTGTAAATAAGTCTGTGCATGGCTCTGTAAGCTTAACCTTGGATACATACCCAAAAGTGAAATTACTGGCTCAGAGGAGAGAGCTGATGCCTGTTTTTATACGAAACTTCATAGTTCTTTGTAGAAACCAGAAATTTCCCCTTTAATTCTCTGAGTAGGTTGTGTTACTACCTTATATTCTTACTTGGTACTCTTCCTAATTTTTTTTTCTCTTCCTAATTTTAACATACTAACTTGTGAAGAGTTTTCTGAGCTAAAGTTTTATTTTAACTTTCCCATAGCCAATGATAGTTTCATATACCTTTTGGGCTTTTTTAAATGGAGGTTTCCCACCCCCCCAAGGTTGTTTGTTGTTTTTGTTTCTGTTTTTTTGAGAAAACAGCTGGTTAATCTTTTTGTTTTTCTATTTAAGGTCTTTATATAGAGAGACCCTGTCATAAAAACTGAAGGAAAAAAAAGTTTTAAGCAAAACTGGGTTGTTGGGTTTTTTTTTTTGTTGTGGTTGTTTATTTGTTTTGTTCATTTTGAGATGGTGTCTCTATTATGTAGCTCTGGCTCTCTTGAAATTTGTTGTGTAGATCAGGCTGACCTCAAACTTAGATCTATCCACCTCTGCCTCCCAAGTGCTGAGATTAACAGCAAGCACCACCACATCCAGCCCCGTTTATTTTTTATTTATTTTTTAAAGATTTATTTATTATTATATGTAAGTACACTGTAGCTGTCTTTAGACACACCAGAAGAGGGCGTCAGATCTCATGATGGATGGTTGTGAGCTACCCCATGGTTGCTGGGATTTGAACTCAGGGCCTTTGGAAGAGCAGTCAGTGCTCTTACCCACTGAGCCATCTCACTAGCCCCCGGTTTTTATTTTTTATTTTTTAAAAATTTATTACTATTGGGTTGTATAAGATGACAGCAGGCCCACTTCCAATTCCACATATAGAAGTAAGTACTGTTGTTACCATTATGGAGGATTTGTTACTCTTCTAGAGGACCCAGGTTCAATCTCCAGCACCCACATGGCAGCTCACAACCTTCTGTATCTTCTAACTTCTTTGACAACCATACATACATACATACATACGTACATACAGGAAAAACACTCTTGTACATAAAATAAAATAATCTTTTTTTAAAAGTTTGGTATCTTTCAGTAGTGATCAGTATAATAAGAGATCTTTCAAGACGTTTGTAGATCCTCAAATTTTATAAAAAGTTTATGTCACTTTGTGTACATTATCATTAAAGATTCTTTGTGGTTCTTGCCTATTTTGTTCTGTCTCATCTTTGACACTGCTATTATTATGTTAGAAATTCTTCATTAGATCCTCTTAATCTTAATGATGAACCTAAGCTTTCAGGAATATTTTAGTTTACTGCTTAAGTTAATTTATCTGCTTGTCTAAGTAATCAATATAATAGCCCCTAACACGTATACAACATTTAAAAGCTGGTGCTGGCCTGTACAGCCCTCATAACTGCTTACAATTCTGTAAGTAGACCTGTGCTATCATTTTTTTACCTTTGTACATTCTATACTCATTTTTTGCTGCATATTAAATGAATTCTTAAACTTCAGGAAGCAAAGGGATTGATAGTTTGTTAAAACATATAGATAAGGAAATGAATAAACAACTTAGAAAGAGAAAAATCCAGTAAACACAAATAATAATACAATCTTAATTTTAACCAAGGAATTGAAACTATGAGGTTAAAAAAACATTTTGCTTCTTTTGTTAGCTAATGTGAAGCATCAAAGGAGCAATCTTAAGGGTGCCCCTGATGGTCTAAGCTGGAAATTCAGATATTTAAAGAAAATGATTGCAGGCAGACCATGTAAAAACAATACCAAAATGTTTATGATCAGAAGTGTTTAGATTTTGAAATATTACATAGACTTTTCATGACTGAGTTCTCAATTTCTAATCTGAAAAGCCTCAAAATCCAAAGCCGTTTGAGGACCATGTTAGAGCAAAAGTGCTTGGTGACATCAGACTAACTTAAGGAAGTATGTAGGCTCTTTTAAGGATTTTCACTTTTACCATGAGCGAAGATGTCAGCATTGAAAGGTGGAGAGAGTCTGCTTGAGTTTTAGCAAACTAGCTGATGTTTTGAAAAATAAGACAAGAATCTGGGGATTGGAATGGGATCCAGGGCTATTGGCACAGATCCATGGTGAGTTCATCATTGTGATTCACCAGGTTGTGAGAGGTAATGGTCGCTCCATTCATGTAGCAGTAGAAAGAGAGAAAATGTCAAAACTGAATGTCATGGGTAGGTAGAAGTGTGTGGACCCAACAGTTTCCTGAGAATAATATGGAGCATGAGAAGACTAAAGCTTTTGGCTTAAGCAGTTGGAAGTTCATGGTTGTCATTTTTTTAAGAAGAGGAAGACTTAGTGGTGTTTAAAGGAGATAAATTATGAGTATTAGCCATATAGGTATCCACTGAGTTTATTACTGTATTTAAGAAGCAAGGGTGTGAGTAAAGAGTTGTGGATGCCCCTTCATTGTCGTCTCACATTGTTTGGTAACCGTTTGAGTTTTCACTTTATCCCTCAGGATTGCTTTTGTTTGGAATTTTTTTCCCCCATTTAATCTAGGTGTGTGTGTATGTGTGTGTGTATATATATGTGTGTGTATATCATCTCCTTTGTGTTGGGTATTCCACCTAAATGTTCAGATAGCAGGGTTTTTTTTTGTTTTTGTTTTGGTTTTTGGTTTTTCAAGACAAGGTTTCTCTGTGTAGCCCTGGCTGTCCTGGAACTCACTCTGTAGACCAGGCTGGCCTCCAACTCAGAAATCCGCCTGCCTCTGCCTCTGCCTCCCAAGTGTTGGGATTAAAGGCGTGTGCCACCATTGCCCGGCGAACAATTTATTTAGTCTTCATAAAAAACATTATAATCATACCTGTCTTACATGAGGCATAGAGTAATAAAGAGCCCACCAGAAGTCCTATATGGAAGAAAGCAAAGCTCAGTCAAACGTATGTTGTTAAACCATTATTCAGTGGTATTTTCCTTCTCTCTCATCCGAGCACAACTCTGGCCAGACTGTGCTTAGCTTCCAAGATCATATGCATTTTTATTTTACATGTTATTCATTACCTGTGATTTCATTATAGTAAAAAAGAGGGTGAGAAGTCTGGCATGGACACAAAGTTTATTCCAAGTCATCTACACACAGGTTGTTATGAATAATGGGCATCTTAATTTTAGTAGCTTTAAAAATTATTACTCGAAGCTGGCGGTGGTGGCGCACGCCTTTAATCCCAGCACTTGGGAGGCAGGCAGATTTTTCAGTTTGAGACCAGCCTGGTCTACAGATAAGTTCCAGGACAGCCAGAGCTATATAGAGAAACCCTGTCTCGAAAAACAAAAACAAAAGAAAACAAAAACAAAACAAAAAAAAACCCAAATATTATTTGAGCTTAGTATAGTGGCACACAGCTGAGCTTCCAGGACGTGGAGGAGGCTAAAGTAGTAGGATCGTTGAGTTTGAGGCTAGCCTGGGTTATTGTAGAAAGATCCTCACAGAAATTATTATTTTTGTGATATAAAAATCAATAGTAAGCTACAAATGTTAATAAAAATCTGTAGAGATGGTATCTGCTTAGTTTAGTTTAGGTCATCCATCCATCCATCCATCCATCTATTGACACAGGATTTCTCTGTTCTGGAACATGCTCTGTAGACCAGGCTGGCCTCAACGTCTGAGGGTCCACTTGCTTCTGCTTCCTGAATGCTGCAATTAAAGGCATATATTTGTCTTTTGTAATCTTTTTCTGTTTTAGCTTTTGATTCTCATGATATTTACTAATTTATTACTTACTTGCTCATTTATTTTTGGAGAGGGAGGGCATTAAGATCCGAGGACAACCTATAGGAGTCGGTTTTCTAGTTTCATCATATGGGACCTCCTGAACCATCTGGCTGGCCTAATTTAATTTTTATCTTAATTATTTTAAATAATGAAAATGTTATGTACTTAAGGTGTAGAACATAATGTCTTAAAGGATGTCTGTATTATGGAATGGCTTAATATAGAGGTTACTAAATGTGAAATCTGGGCTGGAAGTGTAACTCAGTAGAACACTTGACTAGCTGCACACAATCACTAAAAAGGAAACTATCTTTCTTCAGCACTTAATCATATAGCTCACTTATACAACATTTTCATATATGATTGTATGTATCATAGTATTTTAAAATGTACATATATTACAGAGCAGAATGTTTTGTCCCCTACATATATAGTGTGAGGTAAGCTTGTGATTCATGACCCTACCTCAGAGCTATGGGAAGATTAATAGGAAGAGGTTAAATAATGAAATATATTTGGAAAAATCCACAGAGCATTACAAATAACTAGTGGATGATGTAAAAGATGTAACACTGGTCAGGGATTTTTTTTTTTTTTTGTAGTGCAAATAGACCTGAACAATAGGTATCTTTTAGGAAATGTTAAACTTTTAAAATTAAGATACAGAAAAATCTGCAACTCTTTGTGTATAGTGCTGGGAGTTTTACTGTATGTACGTAAATTCTTGTGTATCAGAATTAAGATATATAATAGTATAGGGGCTATATATAGTTCTATAGCTGAGTGATAGAACCCTTGCCTAGTACCCCACCCCATCCCCACCCCCAGAGGTCTTGTTTTTGTAGCTCACTTTGGCCTGGAACTCCTCATCCTCCTGCTTCCATTTGTGTACTGAAAGGTATTCTTTTTTAATAATCATTTGACAGTTTCTGATCTGTTCTTCATTAGTGTAGTTTTGTCTTTTTGAGAATGTTGTGAAGATAGTATTATTCTCTATGTAACTACCTGAAATTATTAATTGGTTCTATCTATATTTACTCCCAATTCTTTGAAAATTAATGTAGAATTCACCAATTGAACGATTTTCAGTTATATAATGTAGTGACTTTTAGTGTATTTACAGTGATACACAGCTACTACCACTGTCTACTTGCAAGGTTTTTTTCTCATTCCCAGAAGATACTCCATACTTATTTTATAGTCACTACCATTTTACTACCCTGACATCCACTAGTATCCTTTTTGTCTGTGGATGCCTATTTTGGATGTTACATATAAATGGGATAATGATGATAGGATGTGCTGTCTGCCACGTCTGGCTTCCTTATGGTAGCCTAACAGTATTGTTAGAAGTTTGTCCAGGCTGTGTTGTGTTTCACTTCCTTTGTATGATTTAAGCAGCTTCGGTTACCGGAGCCAAGGAGCAAAGGCAGGGTGGTTTCAAAGACAGGTATTTATTTCCACACATTTCTAAGATCATAGGTCAGCAGTGTTAGTTCCTGCTGGGGGCTCTCTATTTCCTCATTGTTTATTACATGTAGTCTTTTCTTTGTATGGCAGAGAGAACAAAGTTGATGCATGTGTCCACTTTACCAGGTATCTCTTCTGATGACTTGAAGTCTGTTTGGTACAGGGCCTCATCCTTAGGACTTAATTTCCACAGCTTCTTTAGAGTCTCCATCTCCAAATATAACCAGAATACAACTATGGCTTTTACGTGGGAGTGGAGAGTGGTGATACTTTTAGTCTTTAACAATTACTTTTATATTGAATAACATTACATTGTAAGATAGACATTTGAGGGTTTCTACTTTTGACTTACGAATAATATTTCTGTGAACATTCATGTATAAGTTTCGGTTTGTTTTTCTCTTGAGTGTATACCTCAGTGTAGAATACTTTATCATGTGGTAATATTGTTTCACTTTTGAAAAATACAAACGTTTTATATTTATTTGTGTAGGTGGCATATGGAGTGAATGGATCTGTATGGGTCAGGTGCCACTGTGGGCATGTGAGGTTCAGAGGACAAGCCATGGAAATTAGTTCTTTGTACCCTGTGAGTTCCAGCATCAAATTCAACAGCCATCTCACTAGCCCTGCTATATGGTTATCTGAGTATATAATGAACATGTATTTTATCACATACCCACTCTTCTAACACCCTTCCTCCATCCTTCCTCCTCAGTTTGCTCCCCTCCCAATTTTATTTATGTGTATGTACATGTGTCTCTGAGTACATGCCACATGTGTGTGGGTGCCCACAGAGATCGGGAGGGTGTTAGATCCCCTGGAACTAGAATTGCAGGTGGATGGCTGTGAGCTGTCCAACATTGGGTGTTGGGAACCAAATTATGATTTTCTGGAAGATCAGAAAACATTCTTAGCTTTGTCATCTCTTCAGCCCCCATAATTTTAGCTTTTTGAGATACTTGTAACACTGATTTTCATAGAGATTGTACCAATTTACACCTTAGCCAACACTGAGTTAAGAGTCTTCATTACCACAAGCTCTCCCCAGCATTTATTGTCATTTGTTTCATAATAATGGCAGTTCTGACAAGGGTGAAGTAGAATCTCACAGTAGTTTTAATTTGTACTTCCCCTGATGGCTAAAGATGTCAAACACTATAAAATGTTTATTATTCACTTGCATTTCTTTTGAGAACTCTCTGTTCTGGTCTATAGCCCAGTTTTTGATTGGGTTGTTTGCTTTCCTGCTGTTTAGTTTCTGGAGTTTCTTTTCTTTTCTAGATACTAATCCTCTGTCAGATGGGTAGCTGGCAAGAGTTTCTCCCATTCTGATAGCTGCTTCTTTACTATATTGACAGTCTCCTTAGTTATATAGAACCTTTTGATTTTTGAGGTCCATTTACTGATTATTGGCCTTATTTCCTCAATAATCATATTTTGAAAGTGCTTGCCTATGCTTGTATCTCTTTATTTTGAGGCAAGGTCCCAATGTGTAGCTTTAGCTGACTGGCAACTTACTATGAGCATCAAGTGGGCCTTGAACTAACATTAACCCACTTGCCTCTGCTTATTAAAGATTAAAGGTGTGCACCACCATATCCAGCATTTTTAAAAAAATGTTTAATTTATGTATCTGAGTATACTGTAGCTGTCTTCAGACACACCAGAAGAGGGTATTGGATTCCCTTACACATGGTTGTGAGCCATCATGCAGTTGCTGGGAATTGAACTCATTCATCTCTGTAGCCATGCTATGTCTGTGTTTTGAAGTGTGTTCCTACACTTTCCTCTAGCACTTTCAGCTCTTAGGTTGAGGTTCTCAAAACATCTGTAGTTGATTTTTTTGGAGAGGGAGAAAGATCTATTTTCATTCTTTTACATGTAGATACCAGTTTTCCCAGCACCATTTGTTGGAGATTCTGTCTTTTCTCCAATTTGTATTTTTTGGCATTCTTGTCAGAAATCAAGAGCTTTGGGCTTAGTGGTTAAAGTACTTACTGCTCGTAGAGAAAATTTAAATTTAGTTCTCAGCATTTACATCAGATAGCTCATAGGTATCAGTGACTCCATTCCCTTGGAATCTGACTTTTTTTGACTTCTGTGACCTGTACACATGTGGTGCACATCTATTCACATAGGCATAATGATTTTTCTGAATTTCACTGCTGTTACAATGCCTCTTTTTTTTTTTTTAAAGATTTATTTTATGTGTATGAGTACACTGTAGCTGTCTTCAGACACACCAGGAGAGGGCATCGGATCCCATTATAGATGGTTGTGAGCCACCATGTGGTTGCTGGGAATTGAACTCAGGATCTCTGGAAGAGCAGCCCGTGCTTTTAACCACTGAGCCATCTCTCCAGCCCCATAATGCCCCCCTTTTATATTTTTATTAATTTGGGTCCTTTTCTTTTGGTTAATTTGGCTAAGAGTTTGTCTACCATATTTATCTGTACAAAGAACCAACTTTTAGGTGGCTGGAGAAATGGCTCAGAGGATAAGAGCATTGCAGCTGGGTTTGAGTCCCAGCATACATGGTGACCCATATGCAACCAAACAGAACTCCATCAATGGAAACCAATTCCTTCTGACCTCCTGGCTACCAGGCATCCACATGGTACATGTACGTACATGATGAGTCTGTGTGTGTGTGTGTGTGTGTGTGTGTGTTTCTTAAAAAAAGAGAGAAAAGAGCCAACTTTGTTTTATCTATAGACTTAGGACTGCTTTCATTGTATTCGACAGGTTTTGGTATGTTGTGTTTTCATTTTGTTTGATACTTGTAATGTTTTTTATTTCCTTCTTCATTTCCTAAGATTGATTCATTATTCAGTAGTATGTTGTTTAATCTTTTTGAGTTTTATATATATTATATCTAGTATATCTCTGTTGATTTGTTGTCTTTTTCTGTTATGATCAAATAGAATGTAAAGAATTATTTTTGTTTCCCTGTATTAGTTACAGTGTATTGTGCCATAATATATGATCTGTTTTCCATTGACTGCTAAGAAAAATGTCTATTCTGCAGTGTTTCACTGTGATATTCTGTAGATCTGAACTCCTATTTGATTTATGATGTCAGTTAATTCAGACATTTCTTGGTTTCTTTTGTTGGGTTGACATGAATCAATGAAAATGCAGTTTTGAAGTTGCCTACTGCTGTTGTGTTGGGGTTAATCTGTGACTATATCTAGTAGTATTTGTTTATGAAATTGGATACAACTGTGTTTAGGACATGTATTTAGAATTATGATGATGAACAATCCTCTTAATACTAACAAAGTGACTTTCTTTGTCTTTTCTCAGTAGTCTTTGTTGGAAGTCTGTTTTGTCAGATATTAGAATAGCAACTCTTGCTAGATTTTGGACTGTTTTCTTCCTTCCTTCCTTCCTTCCTTCCTTCCTTCCTTCCTCCCTTCCTTCCTTTTCCATCCATCTTCCTTCCTTCCTTCCTTCCTTTTCCAACCGTCTTCCTTCCTTCCCACCCTCCCTTCCCCCCACCCCTTTCTTTCTTTCTCTGGTTTTTCAAGACAGGGTTTCTCTGTGTAGCCCTGGCTTTCCTGGAACTCAGTCTGTAGATCAGGCTGGCCTCAAACTCAGAAATACACCTGCCTCTGCCTCTCAAGTGCTGGGATTAAAGGTGTACACCACCACTGCCCCGTCTTTTCTTTTTTAAAAAAAGATTTATTTATTTTATATATGTGAGTACACTGTAGCTGTCTTCAGACACACCAGAAGAGGGCATCAAATCCCATTATAGATAGTTTTGAGCCACCATATAGTTGCTGGAAATTGAATTCAGAACTACTGAGCCATTTCTTTAGCCCTGGACCCATTTTTTTGGAATACCTTTTCCAGCCCTTTACCTAGTTTCTGTGATAAGGTGTGTTTCGTGGAGACAAAAACAGATGGAGCCTACTTTTTAAATATAGTCTACTAGCCTATACCTTTAGATTGGGAAATAAACATCATTAATATTCATTTATTATTGAAAGGTATGTATTGATCTCTTCTAGCTTGTTGGGGTTCATAGTTGTTGTTTGTGTTTTCTTTCTTCCTCTCATGCTTAAGTACTATTTTAGCATAGTTTATTCTTTCCTCTAGTTGAGTAAATGGATTTTTTTTCTTCAGTCTGAAGGTTCCTTAAAGTATTTTCTATAGAGTCAGCTTCATGCTCATAATTTTTAAGCTCATTTTTTTATCATGAAAAATTAGCATTTCGCCGGGCGGTGGTGGCACACGCCTTTAACCCCAGCACTTGGGAGGCAGAGGCAGGCGGATTTCTGAGTTTGAGGCCAGCCTGGTCTACAGAGTGAGTTCCAGGATAGCCAGGGCTACACAGAGAAACTCTGTCTCGAAAAAACAAAAACAAAAAATTAGCATTTCTACTTCTATTATGACAGATAGCTGTGCTGGGTGTGTGTCATCCTAAGCCAGTGATTCTCAACCTTCCTAGTGCTGCGACCCTTTAATACACTTCCTCATATTGTAACTCTCTAACCATAAAATTTTTTGTTGCTACTTGAGAGCTACAATTTTGCTGTATAGAGGGACCTTGTCTTTACAACAAACAAACAATCTGGTAGTCCCTAGAAAAATTAAACTCAGGAAGCAAGCAAGAAAGCTGAGAATCAAAGCTAAGCTCTGAGTTCCAGGACAGCTGAAGCTAGGTAGAGATACCCTGTCTTTAAATAATCTAGAGGTCCCTAGAAAAGTTAAATTTAGGAAGCAGACAGGAAGCTCAGCTTGAAGTCCTCTCCAGTGGGCATCCAGTTAGCCTGTCAAATAAAGCTGTTCAGGAAGGAGCAGAAAAAATGACTACGTGCATGCCATTCCTCATACACCATGCATCCAGGACCAAAAGAGGCCACAGTGGAGTACAGGTCAGTGGGCTACTAGGAAAAGAGTCACGAGCCACAAAGCTCACCCGAGGCAGCACAATCACTAAGGCTGAAGGATACAATGGTTCCTCCTATCCACTCTACCACACAGCACCATGTGCAACCTCCTGGGTGACGGGGGACTTAAGAACCCCATCTTTTGACTCCACACAGTTGTGCCAGCAATTCACTCCAGAAGTAGTAGCCTTTTTATTTTCCATTATTTAATTCTATTCTTGAATTTGTCTTATGATGGTTTTGCTTCTGTTTCTACACTGTTCAGTTAGATGTTAGGGCTGTTTATATTTCTCAAGCCCTCTTCACTGTAAGGCATTCATTGCTGTACTCTGTAGCCTTATCTCATATACTTCCCATTAATTCCTGCAGTATTTTCTCCTTTCTGTATTTCCTTTTCTTTCTCCTTTTAATTGGTTATTTTATTTATTTACATTTTAAATGTTATCCCTCTTTCCAGTTTCCCTTCCACAAGCCCCCTATCCCATTCCCTCTCCCCCTGCTTCTATGAGGGAGCTCCTCCATCCACTACCCCTCTTTCCTCTCCCTTCTTCCTTTGTGAGACAGGTTTCTCTATATAGCCCTGGTTTGCCTGGAGCTCACTGTATGGACCAGGCTGTCCTCAAACTCAACAGAAGTCTGCCTGCTTCGCCTCCCAAGTGTTGGGATTAAAGGTGTGCGCTAACCACACCTAGCTTCTTCTTCTTTTTTTTTTTTTTTTTTAAATCTAGATCTATTCATTAAAAAAACCCAATTTAGACGGGCAAGCCTTTAATCCCAGCACTTGGGAGGCAGAGGCAGGTGGATTTCTGAGTTCGAGGCCAGCCTGATCTACAGTGAGTACCAGGACAGCCAGGGCTACACAGAAACCCTGTCTGGAAAAACCAAAAAGAAAAAAAAAAAAAAAAACCAACTTATTCGCTTATATATTACATCCCAACTGCAGTTTTCTCTCTCTCCCCTCTCCCCTAGAACTCTCCACTCCCCATCTTCTAGACAAGAACAGGCCTCCCAGGGACATCAACCAAACATGGCGTATAAGCTACATTAACATAGAACCTGAATGGGCCATCTTCTTTATCCGGGCAAGGCCTCAAGTGGAGGGATTGGGACACCAACCCAGCCATAAGACATTCAACCCGCAACCTGCAGCTTGTCCAGTCTGCAGAGTGTTCTGGGACTGGAGCCTAACATAATCATCATCAGAGAGACCAGAGGGACTCATCCAGCAACTGATGGAAGCTGGTGTAGAGTCCTACGCCAAGCATAAGGGGAGCCCTCCTTTTATCCTATGTAGGCCTCTTGTTCTGCCCCCTTCTGCCAAAACTCTATATACTATTTCTCTATCACACAGATGTATAATTGCTGTTTCATTTAATTGCTTTTTAAATTACAAGGAACAAAAGAGGAATACAAAATGCAAATCCCCTGTTTTATTTGTTAAATACTCTAACTATAGTATTTCTAATATGCTTTCAGATTCTGTCTTACGTAATTTACAAATATTTTAGCTATAGAATTTAAGAATATGCTGGACAGTGGTGGTGGATGCCTTTAATCCCAGCACTTGGGAGACAGAGGCAAGCGAATTTCTGAGTTCGAGGGCAGCCTGGTCTACAGAGTGAGTTCCAGGACAGCCTGGGCGACACAGAGAAACCTTGTCTCGAAATAATAAGAAAAAAAAGAACATACTTAGTTATCTTACAAATAACATGGAGTTGAGTATATGAGTAGTTTTGAAATACCCTAGAATTATACTAAAATTAAATGAAACCTCTAACAGTATAAGGCTCCTACCAGCCATGTTAGGACCAGAAAGTGAACATTCTTTTTTTTTTTTTTGGTTTTTCGAGACAGGGTTTCTCTGTGTAGCCCTGGCTGTCCTGGAACTCACTCTATAGACCAGGCTGGCCTCCAACTCAGAAATCTGCCTGCCTCTGCCTCCCAAGTGCTGGGATTAAAGGCGTGCGCCACCACCACCCTGCTGAAGTGAACATTCTTTCTTCCAGTAATGTGAAAGTTTAATATTTACCTCTGTGCTTTCAGTCATGTAGATTCCCATTTTCATTAAAATGAAGGAAATAATTAGCTTGTAGTTCTGTTTTAGTTAATTCCATTACTGCCCAAGAAACATGAGGACTCCTTTTTATCTTGTGCCAACCTGTTATATTGTAATTTATACTTCTGGTATCTTTAAGAAAAATGACTACACACACTTACAAACACACAGAGTATGGAGTGTGTGTGTGTGTGAGAGCAGGGGAGGAAGGGCTAATGTATGTATGCATGCACACTTTACTGTATAAATGCCATTCATATGCATTTCTTGACCTTATATAACTGAGGTTCTCTAAGGGATTGAGACCCATAGATTGTCAACTCCTGGTGTAATTGACTCACCCTTAATCAACTTCAGATTTCCATTTAAATGGCTTCTTTCTGAGAATAATTACTGAAGTCAGATATAACATGTTTTAACAGAACAAATGACTTGACTGCACTTGAATTTCTCAAGACCTGCATTTCTATCTCCTAGCTATTGAGTATCTGATATTTTGGTCACTTAATTCATAGGAATCTCATTCATGGCTCTATATGTAAACATACAAATATAATTATATAAAATTTATTTTGAAAATGTTCTAGCTGATAAATATATAGTCATTTTCTCTTGAATTTATTAAAAGTACTGTTTTTATTGAGCTTTGTTCTTCCTAGTTTGTTTCTGGGTTTATTGTGATCACATTTATTGTATAAAATGTATAGTAGTAAGTCATATAAAAAGCGGTTCTGTTTTTGTCTAAAAAATCATTTCTAGTTTTGCTTTATAGACAGGGAGACCAGGTTGACCTGAGCTAGAAAGGCATCTCTCTTCATCAGATATCTGCTGCCCCTTCTGTTCTGTTTGCTGTTACTTCAAGTCTTTATGCCAGACACACAAAATAGAATTGTTACTGTAAAGTCTTATTGTAAAACTTCTTAAGCCACTCAAAACAGATACAAGGATTTAGGTGCTAGAGTGTATGGATATATTTGCATTAATTAAATGTATGCATTTATTTGTTTAATGCTTATTGAGGGACTGTCGTTTAATTAAGGCAGGATGATGCTAAGATGTGAATAAGCTTCATTTTCTTTGTTCTTAATCTAGTGGATTAAATGCCAATAATAGTTTAAAGTGCAGTTTAGTGGGCTGGCAAGTTTTATGTCAGTTTGACATATCCATTTGGAAAAAAAGGAATCTTAGTTGAGAAGTACTCCCGTCAGATTGACCTATGGGCAAGTCTGTGGGGGCATTTTCTTGATTAATGTTGATGTGGAGTGCCCAGGTCACTATGGACAGTGCCAGCCCTAGGGAGCTGGTCCCAGATTGTATAAGATAGCGAGCTGGATCAGCCATGAGAAGCAAGTCTGTTCCTCAGTGGCTTTTGCATCAGTTTCTGCTTTCAGGCTCCATCCTTCCTTCAGTGGTGAACTGTGATTTGAAGGTGTAACTGAAGTGAACCAAGTTGGTTTTGGTTGTGATGTTTAAGACAGCACTAGAAACCCCAAGACAGTCATTACATACAGAACAAAATCAACACTGATGAGGATGTTTTAAACTTTGCCCTGGGCCTTGTAAAGTAAGAATATGATGTAAATAACTAGATTGAAGATTGAAGAAAGAATTTTTTAGTCAAAGTGTAGAACATGTTTCAGGAGGTGTGGAAGCCCTGACGTGTGTGTGATGGTGTGAATCAGTGAGGTCCAAGCATAGTTCATCTATACTGAAAGTGATGGTGGGAGGGGTCAGATCAAAGGCAGCAGGGGCAGACCCAGGATCTTGCAAGTTGTCCAGAACACTTTTCAGTATTGCCAGTGTAACATCTAGAAGGAATGAAGTTTAATCACAGTGTGGTAATTCTAGTAGAGAAATAGTAAGACTGTAAACTAGGAGTGGTGGCACATACCCTTAATTCTAGCATTCAGGAAGAACCATATATAGTGAGATCCTGTATAAAACACAAGAGATGTTGAAATGTTTAGACTGAAAAGGACATGCTTTGCTGTTTTGATTTCAGTTTTCTTTACTTGTCCTAAGTAGTAGTAGTACTTGTTTCAAATATTCCTCAGAAGATTCTGTTCCAGTGGGTAATGAAGTCCTCTGAAGCAGTTTTGCATTAGACCAGTGGTTCTCAACCTGTGGGTCAACCCCCAGGGATCACATATCACATATCTTACGTATCAGATACTTATATTATGATTTATAACAGTAGCAGAAATATAGTTATAAAGTAGCAACAGAATAATTGTATGGTTGGGGGTCTGCACAACACGAGAACTGTATTAGAGGGATGGAGCATTAGGAAGGTTGAGACCCACTGTGTTAGACTGAGGAAAAGAGTTAATGATAGCTGCTGTTATGGAAGGCATTATAGTTGTTAGGGAAAGGGATAGTAACAGTCAAAAGTCAGGGATGGGAAAGAGAAAATGAATTTGAACTTTGTATTTATTAACATTATCTTTTTTGTATGTGTATGTATTAAATGTGTATGCTGCAGTGGCATACACATGGCCCTTAGAGAACAGCTTTATTTTCTTCAACTGTGGGGTTTAAAGGGTTGTATGCAGCTAGCAAGTAACTTTAACCATTTTGAAAAAGTGGGGACTTGAAATAAGATTGTTAGAATTCTTAATGTCTGTTTTGGTTTTTCAAGGCAGGCTTTCTCTGTAGACCAGGCTGTCCTGGAACTCATCTGTAGACCAGGCTGTCCTTGAACCCAGAGATCTGGCTACCTCTACCTACCTAGTGCTGGGATTAAAGGCATGCGCCACCACTGAACTTTTCCCAACCTGAGTGACATTCATGATGCCATTTTCATACTAAGGAAGAAAGGAAGAGTCGGTAGTGAAGAAAAAAGGGAAAGGAAGTAGAATATTGAGCTTTTTGAAGTGCTGCAACCCTTTAATAAAGTTCTTCATGGTATGGTGACCACCAACCATAAAATTATTTCCGTTTCTACTTCACAACAGTAATTTTGCTCCTGTTTTGAATCATAAATAACTGATGTGCAGGATATCTTGATACACACACAAACACACACAAAGGGGTCATAACCCATAGGTTGAAAACCACTGAATTATGATATCTTGGCACATGGTGTATAGTGTGCTATTAGAAACAAGATCTAGAGCAAGATTCTGAGATTGGTGAGTTGTCAGTATATACAAAATAGCTGAAATCTTAATTTTGATGCCTTGATTATGGCTTTAGGGGTTTTGTTTGTTTTTAAGCACTGTATGTGTGAATAATTCAGGTTGCAATCCTTAGTGGCAAGCCCCTTTACCAATTGAGCCATCTGGCCACCAAATTTTAAGTATTTTAATGGCAAGGTATTATTTCATTTTTCAAATAATTATTTCACTTTATATGTATGGGCATTTTACCTGCATGTATGTATTAAGTACCACATGTGTGCCTGGTGCCGAGGGGGTCAGAAAAAGGGATGGATCCCCTAGAACCGGAGTTACAGGTGGTTTTGAGCTACCATATGGTGCTAGGAACCAGGGTCCTCTGCAGGAATATGTATTCTTGAGAGATGAGCCAGCTCTCCAGTACCAATACTTTATTTTTTAATAAGATGTAAATTTCTTTTATTTTTTAAAAAAATATTTGGTAATACTTTTTTTTAAGTTTATGTGTATGGCGTTTTTAGTTTTGCCTGCACATATGCCTAGCCACTACTTTCTTGCCTGGTGCCTGTGGAGGCAAAAAGACAGCATTGGATCCCTTGGGACTGGAGTTACAGATGTATGTTTGTGGGTTTTAGGAGTCAGAACTAAGTCCTCTGGAAGAATAGCCAGTGGTCTCAGCCTCTGAACTGTTTCTGCAGTGCTATTTTTTTAATTCTAAGATTAGCACACAAAGTCATAGGCTTCATTGTGGCATTTTGTATAATAATTTGTTCACATTGTTCTTCCCTAGCTACCTGTCTTTCATCTTCTTTCTACCCTTAGTCATCCTCCTCTTTCTATTTTCACATTCTATATATTCTCTTGACTTCCTTCCTTCCTTCCTTCCTATCTCTTCTTGGTCCCTTTTCTAGGTTCATAACCTCTACCAATATGTGTGCACTAACTGGGACCTATGTATGAGAAGAAACATGTATCATTTGCCTTCTGAACCAGGACTAACTCACTTAATTTGTAGATTAATTCTACAAGTTTCACAATTTCATTTTTTTTTTTTTTTTTGCAGGTAAATTTTTTTTTCCCCTTGGGCTATATTTTATCCATTTATCGGTGGATGGGTATCTAGACTGATTCCATTTTTTTCTTTTATTGTGAATAGAACCACAGTGAATATGGCCATGCAGGCATCTCTGGTAGGACATAGGCTCCTGAGTGTGTGTGTCTGGTTGTGATAGACCTGAGTCTTAAGGTAGTTCTTTGTTTTGTTGTTTGAGAAACCTCTGTACTGATTGCATAGATGTTAGACCTGCTTATTCTCCCGTCCCAGGAGTGAATATGAGTTCTTTTTTTCCTGTCAACATTCTCAGGTTTTTGTTTTTTCTTTTCTTTCTGTTTTTTTGTTTTCTTTTGTTTTGTTTAGATTGTTTTCTTGAGTTTACTTTATTTTTTAGTATAGCTATTCTCAGTGTAGTAAGATGAACTTTCAGGGTTTTATTTTGCAGAGAATGAACAGTTCATTCTTCTAATTTGTGAGTGATTGGCAGCTTGGTTTGTTTATGTGTGTGTATATGTGTCTTTTAATTTTTACAGATCATTCTATATTCTAGATATTAAGTCCTTGTCTAAAACATAGCTAGTAGAGTCTGTTCATTTTGTTGGTGTTTTCTGTGCTATGCAAAACCTTTTTAGTTTGATATAATGTTACTTGTCAAATCTTGAGAGTATTTTCTGGTGCTACATATGGTTTTGGAGTCCTATGCAGAAAGTTCTTGCCTACAAGTACTTATATTTGAAGTATTTTTCCCTAAAAGTTTCAGAATTTGAGGCTTTACATTAAAGCGTTCAATCCATTTTGAATTGATTTTTGCAAAGGCTCAGCGATAAAAGCCTTACTTCACTCTGGTATTGAATAGGCTTTTTTTTTTTTTTTTAACAAGTATATATTTTGATACTTTTGCCACAGCTGTGTCGTGTTATTTCTGGGACCTCTGTTCTGCTCCAGGTCTATGTGCCTGTTTTTGTACCAGTACAATACTGTTTCTGTCAATTAAGGTTGGGTCATAACTGCAATAGTGTTCTTTCTGGATAGGATTGCATTGGTTATATGTGGTCTTTTTTGCTTCCTTGGGAATTTTTGGATCTTTTCCTCCTAATTTTGTGAAGGTCATTGGAATTTTGATGGGGATTGCATTGAATATGTAGATTAGTTTGATACTATAACATAACATACATATTAAGATTTTATTTATGTGTACATTATTTTGTCTGTATGCATCTTAAATACACCACATGTATACCTGGTGTATCTTCTGAAACTAAAGTCAGATAGTTTCAGTCAAATAATTTTATGCCTCAATGTGTGCCAGGAACTGAATCTGGATCCTCTATAAGAGCAAGTACTTCTAACCACTGAGCTATCTTTCCAGCACCATTACAGGCAGTCCATGAAGGAATATTTGTACAACCTTAACATTTTAATAAGAACCAACCACAATTATATTGTTCAGAGGTGTTAGATCTTCTGGCCCTTACCATTTAGTAAAATATTTTCAAGATTAATATTTGTTTAAAAGGAAACAAGCTGCCTTCCTACAACCCGGCTGAGGCTGCTCAAGAGCTGTGATTCACCGCTTCATGATTTTCTGTCGATTCTGGGGAAAGATGGCAGCTGATGATGCAGTTCTGAAGAGGCTAGAGCAGAAGGGCGCAGAGGTGGACCAGATCATTGAATATCTCAAGCAGCAGGTTGCTCTTCTCAAGGAGAAAGCAATTTTGCAGACAACATTGAGAGAAGAAAAGAAACTTCGAGTTGAAAATGCTAAACTGAAAAAAGAAATAGAAAAACTAAAGCAAGAGCTGATTCTGGCAGAAATTCATAATGGAGTGAAGCAAGTATCTGTTCTGTCAAGAACTTCACTACAGACTAATTGCACTGTTTCGGAACGTGTGATGCAGTCTCCATCAGTAACAACCACCGCCTCTTCTGGTCCAAAAGAGCAGATCAAAGGAGGCGGGGGAGAAGAAAGGAAGGGAAAGGAGAGGACTGAAAAGAAAGGAGAGAAGAAGGAGAAGCAGCAGCAGTCAGCAGCTGCAAGCGCTGATTCTAAGCCTATTGACGCATCACGCCTGGACCTTCGAATCGGTCGTATCGTTACTGCCAAGAAACATCCGGATGCAGATTCACTGTATGTGGAAGAAGTAGATGTGGGAGAAGCAGCCCCACGGACGGTCGTCAGCGGGCTGGTGAATCACGTTCCTCTAGAACAGATGCAAAATCGGATGGTGATTTTACTTTGTAACCTGAAGCCTGCAAAAATGCGGGGAGTACTGTCTCAAGCAATGGTGATGTGTGCCAGTTCACCAGAGAAAGTGGAAATTCTGGCCCCTCCGAACGGGTCCATTCCTGGAGACAGAATTACTTTTGATGCTTTCCCTGGAGAGCCCGACAAGGAGCTGAACCCTAAGAAGAAGATCTGGGAGCAGATCCAGCCTGACCTGCATACCAATCATGAGTGTGTGGCCACATACAAAAGGGCTCCCTTTGAGGTGAAGGGGAAGGAGGTTTGCAGGGTCCAAACCATGGCCAATAGTGGAATTAAATAAGTGCTCTGTAACTGAAAGACATTGGCGAAACCTTAATAACAATAAAGAGAAGTGTGTTTATCACTTACATATTAAAAAAAAAAAGGAAACAAGCTATCCCTGCTGACTTTAATTGCTGTGTATTTGATATATTCTTGCCGTGTTTTTTTTTATAATCTACTTTTTATCCTTTAGAAAAAAAAATGGTAGAGATTGTGATTCAGATCAAAGGGAGGTATTTGTGGGAAATTTTAATCTGCTTTGTTTTTTAGAATTATTTGAGGAAATCAGAGCCTAAAAAAGAAGATTATGAACCTGTAGTTTATGAACCTGTAGTTTAAGAACATTGTAGGGAATGGGAAAGCTTCTTTTTAGGCCTTTGGAACATTAACTTTATGTTAGGGAGAAAGATACACGTGAAAAGAAAGACCAACGCACAAGATTTAGATAGCCCACAACAGTTTTATTTTATAAGATACTTCTGCAGTGCTTGTATATATGGCAGAAAACAGAGAAGTTTGGCATTTTGCTTTTCTGTTTAAAAGGGGCAAGGATCTGTGGAATCTGAGGAAATAGAAGCCAGAGCTCCAGGGTGAGGAAGTGGAAGCCAGAGCTCCAAGGGAGCTACCGACTCCTTGTCTGCTTGTGTCTGCTTGTGTCTGCTTACTGCTTACTGCTCAGGCTCTGCCTTGCTCCACTAGAGGTTAAGGAAATAAATATTTATTGAACTGGATTAAAGAATACTTTGAAAAAGATTGATACTTTTATTTGGACAAAAGTGAGATACAAAGAGTTGAGAAAATTTTAGCAAAGAGAAAAGATTATTGACCATAGTTAAAAAACAAACAAAACAATCTGAGCAGAACTGTGTTGAGAAATACCCTACAAAAGGAGATTGTTTCAGATTATAAGATGGTTTTATTGTTGGATATGGGATTGCAGGGAGGACTTGTTTGTTCTTACAATGTGAACTTTAAAGAAGCAATGAAGTACTATCCTGGTGTTCTAAGTGGAATGTGTAGACACTGTGAAAGCTGTAGTGAAGAAACTTGGAGACAGGGTTTGAGACCAGTCGTGATACTAATGAGGACTTCTCTGCAAGTAAGACAGGTTTTAAATGTGTAAGAGTCTACGTAAAGTTGCTTCAAAATCCCAGCGATTGACTGTGACGCCAAGACTGGCCTATTCAGTAGGTTTTTTTTTTCTTTTTTTTTTTTCAGTAGCATAAACAAAAGTGTATTGATAGCACAGTAACCATAACTTCAGAGTAAGCCCTGAAGTATAATTTATATTTTGCTTCAAGTATTAAAACTCCATCTGTATTAGCTTTGGAATTTTAATTCTAGGTGTGGCTTGTAAGAATAAACTGATTAGTAACCAAATTCTTAATTTTTGCTATTTAGCCATTTTTCTTGAGTTTTTTTTTTCTAATGCTGCCAAAAATTTCAAACTGTTCATTGGATCTGTAATAAACTTCCAAAATGAAGGGAAATGTCTTACTCATTGTTTAACGGCAATCTTGGCTTGAGTTCATCTTTTCCTTAAACCCCCACAAGTTCAGCTGCTGAAACTCCTTTTGAAGGTCTTCCTTGCCAGTGTGTTAGAGTCATTCTGAGGTGAGCGCATGTGCACAGCTGCAGTGAACAGCATTCCTCTTTTTCTTTTTTCTTTTTTTTTTTTTTTAAAAGGAGTTCTGACAAAGTTTTACTAAAGGAAAACTTTCCTGATTTACTTTTTATTAGTCTGTTCTGGCAGATTTCTAATTATAAATAACCAGAATCACCTGGAATCACCTGCGTCAATGATAGCCATTATGCATACTCTGTAGTATTTTCTTCATGCTATGCCCAATTCAGTATTATTGCCACTGTAGTGATGATCAGCAGTTTTAGCCAACACGGCATGCATAGTATTCTGTTTCAGATTTCATCAAAGCTGGGCAGTTATCTCGGATAACCGATTTCATTCTGCTCTGTGTATCATCCTCAGTATCTCTTTGTATCCAAGTATATACTTCCTACTTTCCGTAACAAGATGGAACTTGGAGTTGCTCAACTCCAGAGACTTTTTTCATCTTCTTTGCAGCCACCACCTTCCTGTGTTAGGTATGAGATGGCCCCCAGTCAAGATCAGCTACCACAATGGCTGGGGAGTGCAGTA
>JADRCD010211352.1:6107-53660 GCA_019843815.1 Montemys delectorum | reverse complement strand
TGTGTGTGTGTGTGTGTGTGTGTGTGTGTGTGTGTGTGTGTGTTAGAGTAGCTTTTTTTCATAGAACTGCCCAAGCCTCTAATTTGAGGATGGAGCTCTACAGTCTTCTCTGACAGGATCCCTATCAGCAGGATCCATGGTGCCAGGGCACAGAAATAAATAATTGATCTCTGCACTTAGGGAGGCTGGTGAACAATACAGTTCTCAGTCTGTACACACTGACTTCTGCCAAGAGGAAGAAACATATAAACCAGGCAACTGCTGAATACATTGCCAAAGAGGGAGGATTCCCCATCATTCACAAAGTGTTTGAAACATGAAATCAGATCCAAGAGCAGCCTGGCTTCTGCAGAATGGGGCAACGGTGGTAAAAATTACCCTCTTGTACTACAGACCATTACCAGATATTACATAGCCGGTTCTCATGTTGTCATTCACATCATATTCCTTCCAGAAAGGTTTCATTGTATCAGATTACCAGCTTCTGTCCTAGACTCTTAATAAGAATCCCTGATGCTGACTCACACATAGAGCTAAGATGCAGTAAGGTTTTCAAATAATTCTGTCATGTGCACAAGGTAAATGATACATCAGATGCTTCCTTCTCGCTTGAGGGCCACCATTAGTTATTAAAAATTGATGTGACCCTGCAGAAAACTCAAGTCTAAATGGATAAAACATCTCAACGTAAAAACAGGTACACGTAATCTGATAGAACAGAGAGTTGGGCATAGCCCTGAACTTGTTGGTACAGGAGACAACTTCCTGAACAGAACACCAATGGCTCAGACACTAAGGTCAATAAATAATTAAGAATGGGACCTATGAAACTGGAAATCTTCTATAAGTCAAAGGGCACAGTTATCAGGACAAAACAATGGCCTGCAGATTGGGAAAAGATCTTCATTAATCCTACACCTGACAGAGGTCTAATATCCAAAATATATAAAGAACTCAAAAAATTAGATACCAGCAATGCAAATAACCCAATTTTTAAAATGAGGTACAGAGCTCAACAGAGAATTCAACTGAGGAATTTTGAATGTCCAAGAAGCACCTAAAGAAATGTTCAAAATCCTTATGGAACCAGGGAAATGCCAATCAAAATGACTCTGATAGTCTACCTTACACCCATCAGAATTAGTGAAAGGAAATTCTAGGGCCATGAGGTGGGAGTAGATGAGTGCGTGGGGGAGTTCCATCATAGAAGGAGGGGGGAGGGGTGGGATAGGGGGCTTGTGGAGGGGAAACCAGGAAGGGGGATAACATTTGAAATGTAAATAAATAAAATAACCAAAAACAAAACAACTCTCAAAGGACAGCACATGTTGGTAAGGATGTGGAACAAGAGGAACACTTCTCCATTGCTGGTGGGAATGAAAACTTATATAACTACTCTGGAAGTCAATTTGACAGTTTCTCAGAAGATTTGGAATAGTTCTATTTCAGGACCCAGCTATACCACTCCTCGGCCTATACTCAAAAGATGCTCTACTATCCCATAAGAATACTTGCTCAACTATGTTCATAGTAGCTTTGTAATAGCCAGAAACTGGAAACAACCTAGATGTCTCTAACTGAAGAATGGATACAGAAAATGTGGTATATCTACACAATGGTAAATTGCTCAGCCATTAAAAACAAAGACATCATGAATTTCATAGGCAAATGGATGGAACTACAAAATATCATACTGTGTGAGGTAACCCAGACCCAAAAGGACATGCATGGTATGTATGTACTCACTTATAAATGGATATCAGCTATAAAGTACAGGGTACCCATGCTATAGTCAACAGACCTAAAGGAGCCAAATAACAAGGAGAGTCCAAGGGAGGGTGGTTGAATCTTTCTTAGAAGGGGAAACAAAATAGATATCGGAGGTCAATGGAAGGAGAGAACTTGATGGAACAGAGGATGGAGGTGAGAGCAGGGCAGCATGGGCAAGAGCAACTGTAACAGCATGAGAGAAGGGGAGAAAAAAAGATCAGCTGGTGGGGCAGTCTCTAGGGTGGGACAGAGACCTGGGATGTGGAGAGGCCTTAGAGGGCCTGGGGGGGGGGGGGGGCTCTACCTGAGATTTGTAGCAGTGGGGGATATGGATCCTGAAGTGGCCATTTCCTGTAGCCAGGCAGGATTCCCAATGGAAAAATAAGTACAGCAACCCAAAACATGTCCTGCCTGCAAGATGTGCAATGACAAAGATAGAGCAGAGACTGAGGAAATGGACAACTATTGACTGTCCCAAATTGATACCCATCCCATGGGCAAGCACCAATCCCTGACAACATTAATGATACTCTCTTATGCTTGCAGACACGAGCCTAGCATAACAGTCCTCTGAGAGGTTCCACCCAGCAGCCCATGGAAAGAGATGCAGACTCACACCCAAAGATTAGATGGAGCTTAGGATGTCTTATAAAAGACCTGCAAGAAAGATTGAGAGACCCAAAGAGAACAAGGACTCCACAGGAAGACCAACAGAGTCAACTAACCTGGACCCTTGGAGGCTCCCAGAGAGTCAATCACACAACCAAAGAGGGAGCACCAGCTAGACCTAGGGCCCCTGCACATATGTAGCAGATGAACAGCGTGGTCTTCTTGCTGGTCCCCAAACAACTACAGCAGGGGCCATTTCTTAGTCAGTTGCCTGCCTGCCTGCCTGCCTGCCTGCCTGCCTGTAAATCCCACACCCCTAAACAGAGAGCCTTGTATGGTCTAGTGGGAGAGGTTGTGCCTAATCCTGCAGCAACTTGGTGTCTCTGTGTGAGTGTATGTGTGTGTATGTGTGTGTGTGTGTGTGTGTGTGTGTGTGTGTGTGTGTGTGTATGTAGAGGGAGGGGCATTGACAAAAGAGGATGGGAAGGGGGAATGGGTAGAGGACTTGTCTGAGGGGTACTGGAAAAGGAGGAAGGACTGACATTGGAAAGTAAAGTGAATAAATAAATAAATTGACCTAAGGCTGATTTTTCAAATCCTTATCCTAACCCATAATTCCCTAAAAAGAGCTGTGACTCATGAGAGCACTGTAATGTACCTGTTAGAGGCACATAGTGTGATACACAGAGTGGGTACTTAATGTACATCTTTAGTTGCAAGCCATGCAAAACAGTCTAAGCTGAAGGCACTAGCAGATTCCCAGGGACTCTCAGGAGAGTTCACTCAGAAATTCCTTGTCAGTGAGTTTGGGAGAAGGCACAGAAGACCAGAATGAATGTGATTCCAGGTACTTGGTGGCATGGTGTAGAGAGAAACTGATTTCTAGAAGTCTCTCTCAAGCAGTCTAGTCAAATCTATGATCTCTAGGTTCAGTGAGAGACCCTCCCTCAAAATATAAGTGATGAGTGATTGAGGAAGACACCAGGTGTTGGCCTCCTTCCTTCCTTTACAGAAGCAGGCATGTATAAACACATACATGCACACATGCGCGCACGCGCGCGCGCGCACACACACACACACACACACACACACACACACACACACATGAGTGTGGGGCACTAACTTCGATTGCTGGATCAGTAAGCCCTTGGAAGGAATAAATACACTGTTCTTCCTATTGCATCTCTGTTTTGTAAATGTTCCTCAAGTATTTGAGCCTTTGAAAGTCATCAAAATCAATGAGATGTGATTATTGTGAGCAAGTCCTAAGTGTTTAAGAAGAGAAAAGTCAATTCTAAATCTGCTTCTCCTGGCAGAGATGAAGGCTCAGAGATCAAAGAGCATTGGGAAGATAACCATGTTTCTACCCATGGTGTGATTACTGCCCTGCTGATAAAGTGGCTGAAGTAAGTTTCCCCGTGTATCTTCCTTATGGTTCCCACCCTGATCTGTTGACAGGAGAGACTTTGAAGTGTCTAGGACTTATTTTATAACCCCAAGAACCATTGTTTTCTTTGTGACTCAAATCTACACCTGTAATAGGTTATTTTCTATTTCATTTTTCTTTCCTCATTCTCCTTTTCCCTCTTCTCCTCTTTCCCCTTCCTCCTTTTTTCTTTTTCTCTTCTTTTTCCTCTCCTCCTCCTCCACTTCTTTAAAAGGTTCAAATAAACATGAAATCACACTGTGATCTCACTTGTGTGCTGAATTTGAGAAGATTGCTCTTGCAGAAATAGAACGTTTACTATTGGAAGCTAGGCAGGTGAGCAGGTAACTTTAGGAGATGCTAGTCAAAGGATGCAAAAGCATAGTTAAATAAGATAAATAGATGCAGATCTATTGTATAGCACAGAGTCTTTAGTTAATGAGAATGCTTACCCATGCTGAGAAATATTGAATAGACAAGTATTTGCATTACAAAAGTGACAAATATCTGAGGTCATGCAAATGTTCATTCCAGATGTAGCCACCACATTTCTAAACATTGTGTCATAGACAATAAATATACATGTAATTTTAATCTCGTTAATGTAAGTAAGTAAATATCATGGAAAAAGGAAACAGTTTGGAGAAGGAGAGTATATGAACTTCACTAAAGGAGCTGAAAGCCCCTTAGGGCCAGGAAAGTAAAGCAGAGAGTGAAGGTGAAATGACATACATGAGAGAGAGTGACAGAAAAAGAGAGAGAGAGAAAGAGATAGACAGACAGAGAGAGGCAGAGACAGAGACAGAGAGACAGAGAGAGAAAGAAAGAGAGACAGAGAGAGACAGAGGGAGACAGAGAGACAGAGAATCAGAGACAGAGAGAGAAGGCTACTGTAACAGACAGGTCATGTGCACAGAAAGCAGACTATATAAACTCACCTCTACTAAACCATTGTCAGCAGACCCCATTGAGTCTCACACCCTTCTCCTAGCTCCAACCTTCTTTCTTCCCTGGACCTGCTTTCTTTCTCAATAAACTGTTACTACTTCCTCCATTACCCATGAGCCAGAAAGCCCAACGCTTGTTCCTTTGAACAGGGTTATCAGATCCTAGTATCCTAGACTCAAGATCAAAAAGCAGTTTACAATTTGGTTTCTGCAATTTAAAAGACAAAACAAAAAGTGTTCTGTGTTTTCTTAGGAACAGTATTTTATTATTTCCCATTGTTAAGTTGGCTAAAGTTAATGTTTATGGTATACAGACATGGTGAGAAGGTTAAGGGTTATTCTTTGAATATCATGACTCATGACACACAGGCTGGACCAGAATTCACTGGTACACTTATGCCCAGGACCTTATCTAATTCTCCTCTTATCATGATTTAACTTTGATGCATGTCAGGATCAATGTAGATATTTATTAACTTAGTTTCTTAATATGTAATAGACATAACATTGGTGGGTAAGGTGGGGTAATTTAGTAAAACGCTTGCTGAATATGCCTAATGACCTTTCTTTGAGCTGCAGAACCCACATAAAAGTGGAAGGCAAAACTGACTCCACAAAGCAGTTTTCTAACTTCCAATCATATGTTGTATTGTGGCACACAGTTTGTGACACATGATCGTACCCTTGTGTCATCCATGAGTACAATAATAACAATAAATCAGCATGTAAAAACACAACTTTGGAAAGTAATAGAAAAGATTATGTTAAAGCATTAAATTATTTCAGAAGAAATGACTATAAGTATTCATCATTTAATACTTTAAAGTTTTTTTTTAATAGAGTGTTATCTATCTGGATAGTGTTTATACAATGCATTGCTATGTATGTTTGAGTGTTCTAAATTCTTTAAGAAGACATATACAAATGAATTTTAGTAATGTCTTGTTTAGACTTTTGTATTTTAAATCCTATCTCTCACAGTGATAGCCAGTATAAAAATTATTAGTCAACTATTTTTAATAATCATTTTGATTAGGTCTCCTGCTCTATTTTATAGTTTATAATAATAATTTTAAGCTTTTACATTCTTAGCAAGGCATATCTCAAGTGTACAGTGGCCATATTTGACAATTTGGTTACTGTTGGTCACTGGAGAGCTAAAGAACAAAATAAGGAAACAAGTAAATAAATGAATTAAATGTGACAAAAATCACAACAATGCTAACACCATTCAAATATATGTCTGTGTAGATCCATATGTATGAATATGGATTATAGGCTAATTCTGATTATTTTCATGCCTCAAAGAGCAAGGAGAAAAATATAATGCATTTATTTATGGATAGAGATTATTACATTCATCTATGGCTCATAACCACTTAAATTGCTAATAAATATTTTTCTATATTTTATTACTACTTAATCAGAATACATTGTTTTCCTATTTAGCATGAACATAGCATGAACAATGCTCCTAAATGAAAGGACAATTTAGAATATAACAGCCAGTGTTACAGTAGATACCATGCTGGTTTCTTCACCATCTAGGAAGCTTTTTATCATGATTTTCTTCAGCTTTGTACTTCAAAATCTTCTAGTAATACAAATTATGAAACATATTATACTTCATCATTAACAACAGTAAGACTATAGCACGTGCACCTAGGTTCTCTAGAGTCATATCTTTCTGTCTGGAAATGTTTTTAAACAGTAAGTTTGTGATAGGATAAAGTATCCATTTGCTATTGCATTTATCACACTTTAACTAACAACTATTGATTAGTTGAATGGATGGATACTAAACATATATAAGATATGATTTTGTCTGGAGAATTATATTACTAACAGATATGCATAATAATTTAAAGAGAAACTCATCAAAGATGAGACACAAAGAATATTCGCAAAGTCTTCTTCCTGCTACCCACCCACCTACCGGCTTCTTTACCCCAAGATATACTCCTTTCTTTCTACAAGCAAGGGTCTTATGCCTTTGGCTGAAAACTGATCTCTTTGACCAGTATCACAATAAAGTATTTGTTCCCAATTTTACCTTTAAATCAGATTGATAGCATCTTGGAAAAAAATCCTCCTTCCTCTTACACAGTAACATTCCCAGGGAATATTCATTGTCTTCACATAATCCCATTAAAACACTCCCCATCTCCTGTGGGAGCTTAAAGTATGATTCACCCAAAACTCTTAGCATCATAGTATAGCTCTGCCCTTCAACTGTTGACTTGTTTTCTGAGTCCTCCAAGTCTGTCACATACTAACTACATCCACTCTTCCCACAAATACAGTCATCATCATCATCTGCTCTTTCTGGGGTACGTGAATGACACTTGGAGGATTATCTCAGTACAACTCACAGCAGATTCCCAACTGGTCTCCTCACCTCTTTACATTCTGATCTCAATTCTGTAATCAGAGGATGCTTCTAAAACTTAATACAGACCCTCTCCCTTTTCTTTAAGACTTTCAAACAACTTCATCTCTTGCTTAGGCTGGAAGATAAAGGCATGGGGCTTACTCAGCATTTAAGAGCACTAGCTTCTCTTCCAGAGGTCCTGAGTTCAATTTCCAGCAAGCACATGGTGGCTCACAACCATCTGTAATGAGATCCAGTGGTGTGGCTGAAGACAGCAACAGTGCACTCTTATACATAAAGTACATAAAAAAATTTAAAAATTTAAATGAATATGTAAGTACAATTTTTCAAAATAAAATAAAATAAAATAAAATAAAGACAACATGACTTGGGAGAGTAATCATGAAGCTATTTTCTAGGCAGCACGGCTCTACATCTTTGCTGTTGTAATTAATACTTGAGAACGAATGTATCTGTTCTTCATAGTGTTCTTACTGGAAACTACAGCTGATTATCTCAAATCTATAATAAAACACTTTGTTACTGTCTAAACCCAATCTTTGCTTTGGTTAAGCACCAATCTACTTAAGAACTGAAACTTGGGTGGCTAAAGAGGTGGATTGAGTGTTTAGAGTACTTGCTGCTCTTGTTGAGGACCAGGGTTCGTTTCTCAGCACCCACATGGGTCTTCAAAATCTTTGGGAAAATTTATCTCTAGTGAATCCAGTACCTTCTTCTGACCTCCTCTGGTACTGCTCATACATGGTGCACATCTATTCATGCAGGCAAATACTCATACATATAAAATAAATAAATCTAAATTTCTTTTAATAATTGAAACTTGGAATATTAAAGTAACTGTAGACTAGAATAAAAATAATACAATTTTCATCATCTAGTTGGGCAATACAAATTATGATACATTGCCATACTTTCATTTCTTTATTACATTGAATTATTTGTTAAAGCTATGGTTTTTCTCTTGGACTGGGATTTGAACTTAGGACCTCACAAATGCTAGGCAAGTGCTCTACCACTTAGCTATGTCTCCAGCCTTTGGAACTCCTTCTACTTGTTAAGATTGTGATTAGTGAGAACTACATAAAGTTTTAATCTCTAGAGAGAATAGTAAATGGATCCTAAAAACAACTTACAGAAATATACAAAGTGAGTTCCTTTTCCTATGTAATTCCATACCTATGGAAATAATTTGAGAATCATTTGTTCTTCATTAAGAGTTGAATTGTTTCATTTCCTCTGTTCTTTCATGGGGTCACTGGGGGTTCACATGGGGGAGTTCTGGAAATTTTAGGTTCAGATCAATAACTTTGTCATTTATAAGTAAATTGAGTATTCCATTTAACCTCTTTTTTTTTTAACTTTTGGGCAAGGAATAATTGTAAGAACAACTTTTGGCAGCTCTGTAGTGGTTATGTAAGTGAGCACATGCAAAGCAGTTAAAAACCCACATGGGATTCTGCAAACATGGAAGACAAGTAACAGAGACTATTCCTTACCCTTACTCTGAGTAGCTCCCCCAAACCCAGTAAGAGCAGGAAGACATGGCTTCAAAAAGAGTGCACAGGTAGATTTAAATTAAGGAGCAGCTAGCCAGAGATGAAACATATCAAGACATGGATCAGGGGAATGACTTTGCTGGTCAAATACCTGCCATACAAACATGAGAACACGTCATGGGTTCAGATCCTCAGCACCCACGCAGAAGGCAGGAGGTGTGGCTATGCAAATATATAATCCTAATATTGGGAGACAGATTCAAGTGGATTCTCCAAGCTTTCTGGTCAGTTGGCATTCAGTGAAAGATTCTGTCTGAAAAAAATAAAGTGCAAAGCAGCACAGAAAGACACTGGAAATCATCTTCTCTATGTGCACATACAAGCATGTGACTCTGCAAAGGCACACATGTATAAAGGTATAGCCATGCACTCACACACATACCACATACACACAAACGCACAAATATATCAAGATAAAGAAGCTTAGGAAGTGGCATAAAATGATAATAGGAGACCATCAAAGGGTTACCAGGAGTTCCACAGAACTATGGTTACTCTGGAACGTAGTAAGAAAACAGATGACAGAGGTAAGCAAATCACAGAAATGAGATGAACGTTCTATGTACTAATTACCACAGAGGTGAGCTGAACCTCAACAAGTAGCACACTAAGTGTCTTAGGGCATCTAGTGGCCACATGAAGAGAGTCATGACCAAGGCAACTCTAAAGTGTTTAACTGGGGACTTGTTTGCAGTCCATTATCATCACAGTGGGAAGCATGGCAGCATAAAAGCAGGTATGGTGCTAGAGTAGTAGCTGAGAGCTACATCTCAGTCCATAAGCAGCAAGCAGAGAAAGAGACACTGGGGCTAGCCTGGGCATTTGGAACCTCAAGGCTCACTGGCAAGGACACACTTCCTCAAAGACTGCATCTTCTAATCCTTCTCATACTCAAACAGGTCACCAACCGGGGATTAAATGTATGAACACAGGAGCTCATTCTCCTTTAAATCAGCACACTAACTAATGTTACAGTATTCCGAGAAACCCAAGGAAGCATCCTTAGATCTGAAGTGGATCATTCAACCCGCCATGTGCAGAGCAGCTTCTTCCTTCCAGCAGAGCAAAGGAGGTGAGAATGGAAGAGAAGAAATTAAGACTCTGAAAGAGTAACTGGAAATACTACTTTAAAAAAAAGTCAATAATAAGGAGACAACTACAAGGAGGAAACATAAAAATGGAAACTTGACAGGGGTGACATCACCTCTAAGGGAAGTCACAGAGAAGAAATTCCAAAGACATTACCAGAATGATTAGAAGAAGCTTATGTAAGATTGAGAAGGAGCTTCTCTATTGAAAAGCACTATTGAGCATCACTTGCACTCAGCTCTTCTTTAAAGGAATTATATGCTCACATAGACAAAGGTGCACACCCTTGAGAGGTCAGAAGGCTCACAATACAATTTCTGACATCAAGAATAAAGAAAGTGGTGGTGCACACCTTTAATCCCAGCACTTGGGAGGCAGAGGCAGGTGGATTTCTGAGTTCAAGGCCAGCCTGATCTACAGAGTGAGTTCCAGGACAGCCAGGGCTATACAGAGAAATCCTGTCTTTAAAAAAAAAAAACATAAAGAAAGTATACTATGATGCTTTCATAAACCACACAGTAAGCCACATGCAAAGGGAGCTTGTGAGTAAAGTATCTAGGAGCTACATTACAACAGAAATATGAATTCCACTGCGTGGTTTTAACTCCTTTGTCATAGATCAATGGACCATAGGTATGTGGGTTCATTCTTGGATCTTCAGTTTTATTCCATTGATCTACCTTCTTGTCACTGTACCAAAAACCATGCAATTTTGTTCTGTTTTGTTTTATCACAATTACTCTGTAGTACAGCTTGAGGTCAAGGATACTGATTACGCCAGAAGTTCTTTTATCCTTCTTAGAAGAGGGAACAAAATACTCACTGGAGGAAATATGGAGGCAAAGTATGGAGCAGAGACTGAAGGAAAGGCCAACCAGAGACTGCCCCACCTGGGGATCCATCCCACATTCAGTCACCAAACACATACACTGTTGTGGATGCCAACAAGTGCTTGCTGACAGGAGACAGGAGCCTGATATAGCTGTCTCCTGAGAGGCTTGGCAAGTGCCTGACAAATATTGAGGTGGATGCTCTCAGCCAAGCATTGGACTGAGTACAGGGTCACCAACAGAGGAGCTAGACAAAGGACTGAAGGAGCTGAAGGGGTTTGCAACCCCATAGGAGGAAAAACAATATGAACTGACCAGACCCCCCAGAGCTCCCAGGGACTAAACTACCAACCAAAGAGTACACATGGAGCAACCCATGGCTCCAGTTGCATCTGTACCCGATGATGGCCTTCTCAGTCATCAATGGGAGGAGAGGCCCTTGGTCCTGTGAGGGCTTGATGTTCCAGTGTAGGGGAATGCCAGGATCAGGAAGCAGGAGTGGGTGGGTTGGTGAGCAGGGGGGAAAGAGAGGATAGGTGGTTTTGGGAAGGGAAACCAGGAAAGGGAAGAACATTTGAAATGTAAATAAAGAAAATATCTAATAAAAGAAGATGGAAACAAACAATCACAACAACAAAAAAAAGAAATATGAGTTCATGTTTCTCAAAAAAATCCTAAACCTGTAATTAAAATATTAATTAAATTGCCATGAATTGTAATAGTACAATAAAGATATTTTCAGGTCTGTCAACTTTCAGGGACATCTCAAGCTTTATGTCTTTTTTTCCAGGTGGCTCTTGGCATCATACTTAGATTCCTTCATCCACAAGAGAGGAAGATATTGGATCAAGAAAATAGAGAATTGAAGAGAAGTCCCAAGATTGTGGGAAACAAACGTTTTAGAAAGAGAGTTGATGTTATGCTATAGATCTAACCTCAATACAGGCTGTGGTAGCAGGAAAGGATTATAAGAAAAGCACATATGTGTGCATGCACACAAACATACAGGGATGGGAGCAGAGACAGAGAAACTGAGATGGAGACAGAGAAAGAGATGAGAGACAGGGAAAGCGATGAGAGACAGGGAGAAAGATGAGCAACAGAGAGATAGAGACAGAAACAGAGATAGAGATAGAGACAAAGACACAGAATAAACCCAAACTGGTCACTAAGAGATTATAGTTAGTAGACTGAGAGACGTTATATCAGTCTTTTAAATTCTTTGGATCCAAGTAAGTGTTTTCCCCGATAGGAAATACAAAGCAAAACAAAGCAGAATAATTATTAGCATCTAGAATAGTATAACACAGAGCAACATGCTATCCTAAAGGATTTACTCCCCTTATAGGATTCCTGGACAGCTCAGCCATGGACCCAAGGATGCTTAGTTATTCAAAGGTGTTAAGCAGTAGTTTAGCCAAACATCCTAGGAGCAAGCATAACGTACCCCCTGAGAAATACCTTAGCTCACTCCTAGTTGAGTTCAATGAAATTTGAAAAATTTAAAGCAATATTTTGCCCGTGCAAATAAAAAAACTGCATTTATACACCCTCAATAATAAAGATTTATTGGCAAGGACAGGGGAGTTATAGCTCAGTGGGTGGAGTGCTTGTTGTCCAGCATAAGGACCTGGGTTTGAGCACCAGAAACCATGGACAAAGACAAGCATTTGTGACCTCAGCCACCGAGAACAGTGCAAATATGAGTCTGAAATTGTAAAACTTTTTTAAAAGATGTGTATAAGCATTATCTATAGGAATTCCAAGTCCAAGCAAAACAGCCACGGTAGCTCCATATAGTGAGTGGTAGTTCCAGGTGAAAGGTGGGGAGGCTTTGAACAGCTGTTTTTCATTATATCCCAGCGTTTTTCAACTTCTAAAAAGATGTTTAGTGTAATTTATAACATACATACGAACATTGTATAAAACACATGTGGAAAGCTTAACAATATAATGAACGTCTGTGTAGCCACCACCCAAATCAAGAATTAGAACATCACTTGTCCCTAGCAGCACCTTTGCCTATCAAGGAACCTTCTGGAGTTCCCTTCTTTCAACCTATGAAGGTCACACCAACCTGATCTTCGTGCCAGTAAATTATGCATTAATCGATGTTCTATAACTTATATGTGCATGCGACAACAGTAACATATAGCTTTCAATGGTTTTCATTAGATGTTGAAGTAACATAGAGTTTAGTAAAATGAAATTTGGATTTTTTTTAATAGCAGTACTGTGCTCGTACAAAAAAAAAAAGACTACATTCATACACCCTCAATTATAAAGAATGATTGGCAAGGACTGGGGAGTTATAGCTCAGTGGGCGAAGTCCTGGCTAGTGAAGCATAAGGACCTGAGTTTGAGGCCCATGGAGAAGGCCAAGCATTGTGGTATATGCTTATAACGTCGGTGGTGGGAAGGAAACTCCAGGCAGATTCCTGGGCTCACAAACCAGTCCACGTAACCAAACTGAGGGTCTCCAGACTATTGCTCTCAGACCTGTCTCAAAAAAGTAAAGTGGAAAGTTTCTGAGGGACAACTGTGGAGGAATGGAGGATAAGATCTGGCCTACATACACATACATGCATACAGATGTATCCACATACATGTGTCCACCACCACAGGCCCATATATACACAGAAATTATTAAGAATACTATGTTTTCTGTTTTGATAAGTTTATAACTGAAGCATTATTTTTGCATTTTCCCCTGAATGGTTGCAAAAATACCTTTACCTGGTACAGTGAGAACTACTTACAAGGAGTACTTTTTACTCTATGCCATGGATGGTCAGTTTTACTTTAATGTTGTCCCCTAACATTTATCCTTAAAAACAAAGTTCCAATAATTATTATGAGTCATACACAATTTAAAGAATCCCTCCAATAAAAGGGAAAAAAGAGCGAATTCAGGACATAAAGGAAGAATAACGGTAAAGATAAGTCACTTTGAAAACAAGAGAAAAAAAAAATAGTGAACATTTTGGTCTAGACCACAAATCTGGTCATTCAAAGTAGTAGTCTGTTCTCAAGACAAATTTCAATGATAGCCACAGCGCTTTAGAATTCTTCCAGTAAATCCCAACCAGCTTAACTGATAGATATATCATAGGAATGGACAGTTTGTAGCAACTGTGTGTGTTTTAACGATGAACAATGTCTAGGGAAACAAATTTTTTTCTCTCTCATCATGATAGACTATGCCAACACACACACACACACACACACACACACACACACACACACACACACACAAATGACTTCTTAGCTAAGAAAAAGTTGTTCCCCACATCCCTTTGTTCTATGGTCCCTTCTTACATTTTCCTTAATGGCTGAGCATCTGGCTATGTGGAAGAGTACAGCCTTGTTTTTTTTTGTTTGTTTGTTTGGTTTGTTTTTCCTTTTTTTTATTAGATATTTTCTTTATTTACATGTAAATTTCTCCTTTACCAGTTCCCCTCCAAAAAACAAACAAACAAACAAACAAAAACAACAAGAACAAACCCCTGTTGCCTCCCCCCTCCCCATGCCTGCCACCCCACCCTCTCCTGCTTACTGACCCTGGCATTCCCCTACACTGGGGCACAAAACCTTCACAAGGCCGAGGTCCTTTCCTCCTATTGATGATCAAATTTGCAATCCTCTACTATACACATGCTGCCAGAACATTCAGTCCCACCATATATAGTTCCAACCACCAATCAAGAGTCCAGCCTTGCATGGCTCAACCATTGCTCTGAGATTCCCTGGCCCAGTATTTTAAGCCAAACTACCTCAGCACTACTGTCTCTCCACGTTAGCCAGAAAATATTCCTTGGCACTTATCCTGGGCTGTGGAACAAAATGTAACAGGACATGGCTCTGTCATGAGTAGAAGCCAGAGATGTGAAGAATGGGCCAGCTTGGCTGCAGGGAGCATGATTCCTCCTTCTGTTGCTAGGGAGGAGCTTTGTCTGGTGGTCAGAGGCCAGGATGGGAGCCATGAATCACAGCAGCCGATTCCCACTCACTTGCTGACTCACTCTATGACCTTAGGCAAGACTTACCTTTTTGAGTTTCACTGACCCTACTTGGTCCTGTTCAGCAAGTCCACCTGAGAACTCAAAAGCTTGCAACGTGGACTTCAACTTTGTGCTAAGATGATTTCAGAAGGAAAATTGGCCCCGGGGGCTCAAGAAAGTTCCCATATCAAGCTTTAGAGAGGAATGTAAGAAGTGACTAACTACCTATGGGTGTTTGCTGTTTCCTTTCCTATCTCTACCTTGCGTCTTACTTAAGGCTAGTTGGAGAATATTAAATGAAGTATACATTTTGATTACTTTTACATACATCATGCTTAGGAGCCACTATCACCTTCACATTGCTTGTCAAAAAAAAAAAAAAGAATTAAGTTGGGATTCCATCTAGGTAGATCTAGAACTAGACCACAAGCTGTTCTCTCTGGTGTTATGCCCCCTCTTCTCTCTTATACACTTTCTTTATGATTTAGATTCTCTGGTCTCCTATTTTTCAAATAAGTGCCAGTTCACAAAAGGAATGATCTTGTCATCTTGATCTCATAATGAAATAGAATAAGGTAGAAAAGATCATGTATGCAATGCTAATCTGTTGTTTGCCTTAGTCATGTACCTAAAGCACTGCTTATAATGCCTATTGACCAAGCATCACTTCACTGGTTCCCTGAAATGAAATGGCAGACTATATGTCTCTGTGAAATCTCCATTGTTTGCCTGCCCCTCCTTGTACTTTTAGAGTATAAAATAAGAATACAAACTGGACCCAATATGGAGGCCCTTTCAGGAACTATTCTGACTTTGGTCTACTGGTGACATCACCTCTCTTTCACTATCACTCTATCAGAGTGCTTAATCCAGAAAGATTCCAGCAACGATGACCCAGAGGAAAATAGAGTATGTTACATGTCAGTGCTCAGTAAAATGTGAGCCCCTGAGAGCATGAATGGCTGAGTAAATAAATGAAGGGGCTCTTGTACTTTGCCAAAATGGCTTTAAAGTACAAATATTATTCTTGTTTGGCTCACCTCAAATGAAGCATCCTCTACAAAGCCTTTCTTTCGAATTCTCTTCTAAATATTTTATTAATTCTTTAGCAATTTTATACAGTGTATTTTGGTCATATTCACCCTTTCTCCCACCTCCTTAACCAATTTCCTATGCTCTTGTTTTGTTGTGTTGTTTTGGTCTTGGTTTTTTTTTGTTTTTCTTTCCCATAGACTATTCCAATTTATGCTAACCATACACTCTTGGATGTGCCTCCTTCCACTAGAACATAATTAACCTACCAGTAGAAATAATGTTAAAGAAAGGTGGCTCTCCATCTTCCAAAAGCTATAAATTGTCAATGCCTCCTCAGCCAGCAGTGGGACTCGCTGCCTGTCCTGTCTCTCCATCCTGTGGTTTGGTCTGACATGAGGTTCCATGTGTCTTGAGCATGCTGTCACAGCTGCTATAAGTTCATTTGTGCAACAGAACAATTTTTTTTATCCTGAAAAAAATACTTTCCTTGGAGTCACCCACTGCTTCTTCATAAAGCCTTTCTTGACTCTCCCTGTGGAATGACTTTTCTTCCATCCTTACAGAACTCTACCTGCTCTGATTCTTTATTTGGGCAGATTAAGCTTGCACACAGAGAGACAAACATCCACATAGACACATGCCACAGCATCCTTCCAGGGTACCTGCATTCGAGGAGACAATAGGACAAAGTACTTTTGACTTTTGTACTTGTTAGCACTGACATCTTGAGAAATAGTCTTTGAACCATGTGTGTGTGTAAGGACCAGCCTTTCTACAGCTTGAGATTGAGGCAGCATCTCTGAGAGGTATGAGTGCAAGTATGAAGATCAGAGTTTGCATTCACAGAACCCACATGAGAGACTGGGTAGACGACGTGGGGTCCTTCCTTTAATCCTAGCACTTAAAAAGCAGACACAAGGCAAGCTGGCTAGCTAGCCAAACAGAACTCATTAGCTCTGGGTTCAGTAAGAGATACTGCTTAAGTATATGACATAGAAAACAACTAAAGTAAACATCTGTTGTTACCTCTGATTTAAAAAGGTATAAGCAATTGCCTGTATACATACCTGCATTTATGCACATGCCTGTACACAAACATACAACCACACACACACACACACACACACACACACACACACACACACACGATGCTCTCATACCATATACTCACTACACCCACATAAAGAAACGCATTACAAAACACATTCGGGCATCATGTGTTTTTGTTTATATTTTCTAGGAAGTCATTAAGAAATTTTTGTTTTTTTCATGGATCTTTTTCTTTATCAGTTCTCATTTGCTAATTTTCAAGGCCCTAAATCTCCTAGATAAGTTAGTAATAAAAATCATATGCCCCATAAACAAACAGAGGTTATACCTTTTTACCCTGAATTTGGTGTGCCTAAGAATTCAAGGTTAGAAATTAGCTGATTAGAGCCAGTGCTGAGGACTCCTGTTCATTTGCTCCAAGAAGAATAGCAAACCCCAAGACTCATGAGCTCACTTCTTTCTTTATCTTTTCCCTTTCATTTCCCTTATCATTTCCCATTCATTTCCCTTTTTTATTACTTTGTTAAAGTTGTGGGATTAAAAAAATAAATAAAAACAGTCTTGATTTCAGCAATCATCCTATGAGCATCTAACCATGAACTCCTGTTGGGTGCACAAGCATCAAGGAAACTGTAACAGAGGAGACAGAATCCAGTTTAACTCCAGCTGATACCTCAGAAGTCAATGAGAAAAGTATCATCAGGTGGGGGGCTGGTGTTTCTGGGAAGCTCCTCACACTCCAGACAGACCTGCACCTTTTGTTAACTCTGTGAGGGAATTCCCACATGACATATATTTTCTTTCTTTGACAAATGTCTCAAATTAAAGAGCAAGAAAGGAAAATGGTTGAAACACCAAGGGTGTGATATTTTAAGAGACTTAACTCAGTCTTGGGCAATCCTGAGCTGAATAGGTCACAGTTCTCTACTGGGAGAACATTTGTTGATCAATTTGTAGCACATTAGGACTCCAAGGGCGGAGCAAACAGGGTCATTCATTTACTTGAGGTTTAGCAATGAAATAGATGGATCTTTTTCTCCCCAGCCTTACTAATTTTTTTTTTAAAATAAAACATTCCAACTATCTTTTATCGTTCCCTGTGGTAGGCGATCCTCTTCAGGGAAGGTTAGCAGAGAAGGTAGACGCCTCTGGCATTGACATATGCTTCCATTAATCAAGTCCAGAAAAGATAAAGAATCTTGTAGGCAATTCATACAGAAAAAATGAAACAGTCAAATGGCATGCTTATCCAGCCTCAAGGCTATACATTGGCAGAGAGTTTCTCTTCTCCCTTCCAAATAAGGAGCATTCATATTCTTACTCAGGGCTATAATATATTCCTGCATGAGCCGAAGTTGATGCATTTGAAATACAAAAATTCTTTAAGAACACTACCCACAAAAGGTCTCTTTGTCTAGATTACCAAACACAGTGATGGATTTCCTTGAAACTGGCCTTCTCAGTGTTCTGTAGCTACTTTTTGTAAGCGCTGAAAAAGATGCTGCATCTGAATGCAACCATGTTTTTAAGTACAAGCTGGACTGCTTTTACAGATGTGCGGAGAGGAAGAGGAGGCAGGTTGTTTAAAACTTTGATAAATGGTGACGAATGTGACTGGCCTGATATCAGGAATTAAACTCAACTGTTTAAAATCTGATTTTCTCTTTGTTCTAAATGTTATTCATTTGTGTTTGTTTGATCAGCATATTTAATGAAGGTCTATTACCTCCTGGGTAGGTTTTTAATTCAATGTTTATTACTCGTGGAATTCCATACAGGCCAAATTAATAGACCAGCTCTCACTCTCCTGGTTTCAGGAACAGCCATGCATGTGTGCTTCCAACAGAAGGAAAGCAATAGATCATCCTATCTGACTGTAATCCCAATGATCCACAACAATGATCAATGAAATAGTTCAATAGATGCAACAGGGACACTTATGTCATGAGAATAACCAATAATCACCTGGTTGGACATAAGTCCCACTCAATACAAGAACCTTTATGGACAGCACTGTACATTGAGCCATCTAGCCGGGATTTCTGACACCATAGACCCTAGAGGAGAACTAATACCACTACTTTCCTAAACCATTATAACCAGTATAACCTTTAAGTACATCAGGAGTACTTGTCCTTACATTCAGTAACAAGTGTAGGTGTTATCCCTCATCAAAGACGGCAGAAAGTCACAACTGGTCAAAATGCAGAGAGAAACCCACCATCGCTGTCAATTCCCAGTCATTACATTTACAACCCAAAGGCATCCTTAAAAGCTCTGGGAGCATTGTAGAAAGATTCTAAGAGCTAAGTGATTGGATCGTGACAGCTATGTGAGATAGTCTTTTCCAAACAAAACAAAACAAAACAAAACAAAACAAAACAAAACAAAAGAGACATGAAGGTGGCGGAGAGTGAATCTGGAAGGAGTTTCAGAAAGCAATGGGAAGGGGTAAAATGCTCTATGAATTAATAAAATTGTATAAAAATGATAATGTCTCTCAAACAAGGCTACTTACTGATCTTAGCATGCTCAATACAACTTGATGTAACTGACTATCATAGTTCCCTGCTTCACAATCCTGCCCCCTTTCTCCAAGTAGCCAAGAATGCAAAGCCAAGAAATAATGATGAATATCCATAGTGCTATGTTATAAACAAAGCTTAATTTTTTTCCCGTCTTGAGCTCCAATAATCCTCACACTTCCTTACCGTGTTGTGGTCCTCTTGCTACAGATGGTACAAATAAGAGAGGTCAAGTAATGTGATGCAGATACTAAGATACAGACAAATCAAGTACCTAGCTCAGAGTTAAAGAAATAGTAGTAATGGCTAGAACAGAACTCAGGCTCTTGGCCTCTTCAACTTGTCCTGACAGTTCATCCGGCTGCTTGCAGCAGGTGAGTCTAGCTCTTGCTCACATCACTGCATGGAGCCTCAGTGTAGCTATGAATGCAGTCAGGACAAGAGTCAGGACTCTTCAAATATCCTGAGATTTTTTTGTGTATGGGCAGGATGAGAGAGAGACAGAGACAGAGAGAGAGAGAGAGAGAGAGAGAGAGAGAGAGAGAGAGAGAGAGAGAGAGAGAGAGAGAGAGAGAGAGAATTTTAACTAGCATATGTTATTCATTAATGTGAACTTTGTAGATAGCAATACAGTATCCCAGTGTCAAAAGGTTGAACATGTCTGCTTTGGTAGAAAAATCTCATTGCTGGAGATACTGCTTTGGACATATCATTATCCAGTCATGAGTACATTATTTTTATTAGCCATTACAGTCTTATAAACAATGAAGAGATCATACTCATATAGCACAGATAGATACTAGAAAAGACTTAAGGGCATTTTGAAAATTTATCATTTGCTGACACTTTTTGACACTTCATGGAAAGATGAGCAAGAATAATAACTTACCACCAGGAAATCATAAACCAGAAAAAGCAAAGCCTAATATTAGAAGCAGAATGTGAGATAGTAAATATATATCATATATACCTATATTCTCTAATAACACGAGGACTATTAAAAAAACTAGCCAGGCATATGCTTTAATAATTGTAAGCCTTGTACAAAGTCGTGCCCAAAACACTTGCTTTCTAAGAACCCAGTCAGTGCTACATTTTGCAAAACGGAATTGAAGAAACAGTAGTTTGGACCAGAGTCTATGGTATCTCCTGTGGACCCCAAGCTTCAAATGGTCTACTATTTAAAATGATAATAAATCAACCCAGACTGAGAAGAATATTTATTATATTTGGAATTAACAATAATAAAACTAAATATTGCCTTCTGCAATATTCAGAGTGGAATTTAATGGAAATAAAACGATCCCGTGAAGTCTGATTTTTCTACTTCGTACACTGTCATATTTTTGGAACCAGGATCCCTCTCAGATTATATTACTTGAAAAGTTGAAATAACTACATTCAAGTGTAAATCAGACTATTTTTCCTGGAGTTAATATCACTACCATGGCCTAGTTTTACCTTGGTAGTCTTTTTTTCATAAATGCACTTAGGCCAGTCTGCTCAAATTAAAGAAAGAAAAAGCAATTTCTTCTTTATGCTTAAATGGGAAAAGAAAGTGTTTTATATGTCACAAATTCCCCTTAAACTGGAAGAAATTGTTTTTACATCAACTTCACTCTTTAGTTAAACAAACAAGCAAGCAAAAGAACTAAATACAGTGCAGATAATGACCATTAGGCAATTATTTTCTTCATGATGCTCTTCAAAAATTAAGAAATAAAGTCCTTGCCCCTCTATACTAGCTTCTCATGGGTGTCTTTTAAAAATGAGATGTGAACCTTATCTCCCTCTGATGTTCAGCAGTCCTGGTGCCTAATAGAAAGTATTTGTTATGTAACTTACAGGCACTTTGCTCTAAAAAATTGGACCAAATGATGAGCCTCTAATAGGAGTCACAGACCAACTCCTGGAATGACATACCTGGGCTATATTTGGGAATTTCTGTGTAGACAAAGCAACATGCTCTTGGAAAGGAGAGAGAAATGTGAATTGCGGCAGACAGATCCAGTTTCACTGTCTACACTGATCACATTTACCAAGTAATTGCCCATTATTTTCTTTGCAGCCTAGAGCCTCAAGGCCAATGGATTTGCTTTCAAAGTGAAGTGAAGAGCTAAGGTATAGGCTGAATCACGATGCTTTGGCTCCTTTTCCATCTTCCTTCCAAATGTTTTGGACCCCGAATTGAGTTTATCTTGAGTGATAGGGTTGGATAGACTGTAAACTGAACTTCTCCACTTTGTTAGTTATATGATTTTTTAAAAAAATTATCAATTATTTCATTTTATATCCTAAATGTTGCCCCTCTATTCGTTCCCCCCCTCACAGAGTTCTTTCCCCATCTCTCTTCCCCTTCACCTCTGAGAAGATGCACCCCGGGGCGGGGGTGGGGGGAAGAGCCCTTGTTCTCTGGGAGCTCCCAGGATTAAGGTTGGTCTTCCTATGGGGTTGCCATCTATCCCTGTCAGCTCTTTCAATTCTTCCCCTAACTCCAATGCTTAGCTGTGAGTATGTACATATCTGTTATGTGATTTTAAGTGGCTCTGCACGCTAAGTAGAACCTTATAAAAATGAAGCTATATGTAGGGGTGTATGTGTGTGTATGTATGTGTGTGTGTGTTTGTGTGTGTGCATGCTGTGAGTGTGTATGCATGTGTGTGTGTGTGTATTTGCAACTGTATGTCCATGTATTGCATGTGTGTGTGTGTGTGCATGGCAGGCATGATGGCACGATAGGATGGTGGGAAGGGGAACTATTTTAACTCCTGTGAATGAGTAGAACAAAGTTTGAAGTTTGGTACATTTAAAGTAACTTATGGAGTTTCAAGCTCAACTGTCCCTCAAATGCTTGTCCTTTTCATCTCTCTGTCAAAGTCAAGAGCAAGCTAAAGCTTCAGACACTTGGCAAAATGATTATTTGAGACATACAAGCCTACGATTCTCTCCATTCCTAAGCTTTCTATTGATACCTGCCAAATTTATATTGAAGTTATATATTCACAAGCTTTTCCAAGCAACATGATTCTGACTCTGGAGCTGTCATTCTTCTCCTTCCCTAACATGTAGTGCTTATAATAGCAACAGAATTCTCAGATAGAAATCATTAATTTTATATGCAAGTCATTGTATCCAGATCATTAACTAGAAGTATATATCATTGTATACACATACTTATATCATATATATGCATGTAGATATATGTACATGTACATACACATATATTATATATACACATACACACATACACACATACTCACATACACACATACTCACATACATACATACATATATACATACATACATACATACAGTATCAGTAACATATGTAGCTTGTAGCCCTAGAGCCCTTTTCCAAGATCTATTAGCTGGTATATCACAGATATTAACTGTCTGAAAGAACTTTTGTACCAGGGAAAAAAAAAACACATTCACTCTTTTTAACACTTGGCTGGATACTCTACGACGTGCATATTCTATGCCAGATGCGTCTTCAGGGACTACTCAAGATTTACTTTTGCTTTAGGTTAAAAACAATACGCGTGAGGAAAAATAATAACATGATTTCTACCCTTGGAACTTTCATTTGGTTAATTTTTATAGTTTCCAGACTGTTTTGAATGTCTGACGTGGTAAGTAAAGCTGTGTAGAGTTTTATATAAAATTCAGGATGATTGAAAGGAAAAAAAATCTGTGCTAACTAATGAGTGAGGTTGGATGAAGAGTGGAATTAAAAACTAACATTCACAGCTCGAAGATCAATTATCAAATTCATGAGTCAGTTCAACCCCAGTTGAAATGCATGCCTCTTGATAGACCGTCCTTTCCGGGGGGGGAGGGGGGAGGCGTTAGGATTCTGATTCTAATGGAGTCCTGAAGGGTGGTCATCTATTATTTTAAGTAAGACCTCATGCCTGCAGGATGGTTCAGGACACGAAAGCGCTGACTTAGTCTGGTTTCCTGCTGGGCAAGGCAAAATAAGTGGAATTCACACATGAGGTCACCATAGTATCCAAAGCACAATCACATAGGTTAAAGCAAAGAGATAAAAATTAGACAGCATCACAATAAATAAGACCCTGTTAAAGAACGGGCTTCCTTTCTTTGGCTGAAGATAGGAACATGAGCATAACCTGCAACTATAACACGTTTGTGGGTCTCATTTGGCATTTCAGGGATGGCGACTTTTCCATAAATATTAACAAAATAAGTGCATTGTGCCAGAAGACTTGATGGTATTTTTAACAAGGATATAGAAGATCTAGTCCAGTAATGACCTGAATTCAGTACCCAGGAGCCACATAGTAGAAAGGGACGTTCAACTCCTATACGTTGTCATATTTCTCCTGCATAAGCTTTTTGGCATACATATGCAAAAAGTTTTTCATATGCAGTAAGTTTTTCAAATTGTAGGTTAGGACATGGAGAAATACATATGAAAGTGGGTTCCAATATGGAGTTAGGGAAAATAAAAATCTAAAATGTAATAAGAAAAGGTATTTTGCAAAGAAAAGGTCAGCTGACTTTTATCTCCAGAGTAAAGTGCTTACCTAGCATACAATCCACAGTAGGTTCCTCCAAGCTCAAAGCCCCAGTATTACATAAACAAATAACAAACCACAGAAAGAAAGTCAGCCAGAAGATGCTAAAATAACTATTTGGAAGAGATACTTCCACATTTGAACCCAAACCCTTGTAAAGGTGAGTTGGATAGAAAATCTGAAAGAAGGTTCCAGAAAGAAGCAATGCTAATACTACACACAGAGAGATGATTCTTCAAACATGTGCATGGTACATTCAGAACATTTTATTCATTTGGGTGGCTAGAATACTGGACTGCTTACAGTTTAGGAGAATCAGGTGAAGTCGTGGGTGTTGACAGACGTCAAATGCTAGACAGATGTGTATTTTGCCAGTACTGACTTTTTTGCTTCTAGGAAACAAAAAAATTGCAGATGTGAAAATAATGGGGCTTCACCAGTTCATGTTACAGTAGCCTGATCCGAGTTCTGATTTAGACTTCTGTGTACAAGTGTGGGTACACACTGCTATAGTGTGCATATGGAGGTAAGGTAACAACTTTTGAAAACTGATTCTCAACTTCTTCCGTGTAGGTCTTGAGAAGTGAACTCAGACTCAGTTTTGATTTGAACTCAGACTCAGTTATATTTGCCTTGTGGGTCTTCTTGCTGGAAGTAACATATTGCCTTCTCTGTTTCTTTGTTTCAGATGTAATTTAAATTCTATCTTATCAGATATTAGGATAGGCATTTGTTATAGCTGTTAGCTCCATTGCATTTGAAGTTAGTCATAAACTCCTGGGCACTCCTGGGAGGGATTTTCTTGATCAGATTATCTGAAACGGGTTGTTGATACCTTCTGGTGGCCGTCTAGGGCAAAGGACATAGAAGAAGAAAATGCTACTTTCTGTTTGCTTGCTTTCACGCTCCCTGGGAGTTTATCTCTCTTGTTACTGCAACGTTCTTCCTCCCATATTTCCACTGACCTCTGGATTCTAACTTTGAAGACCAGCAGTTCTCCAGGAACTAACGAGCCTACAGCCCCAGGCATCCAGCACTAAGACTTCCAGCCTCATGGGGGCTGAGTAACCAAATTGTTAGCCTCTCAATGGTTGTGAGAGACAGCAATTATTGAACTGCCTGGACCACACCCTGTACATCGATCTGGTAAATTGTATGTATGTGTGCATATTCATTCTCTCAATTATGTTCCCTTAGATAACCCTACATGATATAACAACACTCCTGTTCACTTTTGTGCTTATTTGCTTAGTATATGGTTTTTCACTATTTCATTTTAAGCCTATGTTTACCTTGCTAACATTTATCTTGCTACATATCTAGCGAGTAAGTAGACGGGAAAGAGCTGGCTTCCATTTCTTAAAACAAAACCTTCTAGTCTGAGTATCCCTACTACAACATGATATTCTTATTTTATTTTTTTTGCTAAAATATAAGTTGCCATGTTCCTCCTTCCCTTTCTTCCTTCGACCTCCTATCATGTACTCCTCATTTCTCCCTCTTGAAACCTTTACACACACACACACACACACACACACACACACACACACACACTCTAAAGAAAATATATATCCATATATATCAAATTACAACCAGTGAAAAGTGATGAAGAATGTAAATTTATTACCAGCAAGAAGACTCATTAGTTGTACATATGTATAGATGTATGTATATATATATATATATTTATATATACGTGTGTGTGTGTGTGCATATATGTATATGTGTATATATCTATCTACCAATCTATCTATCTATCTATCTATCTTTACACACATATATATCTATATATATACATATATACATATGTATACAAATGCGTATATAAGTGCATACACACTTAGGCATATACATACAGACATACAGACATACATATATTCTTACTTACATATATCCTTCTCAGTCCATTTAGTGTTACTTGTCTCCATGTAATTGATTTCAGGGCTGACTACAGAACAGCATCAATCATGATACCACAGCAATATGGCTGCCTACAGAAGACCTGAAGAAATATCATAACATCATACATACTAATAGAGAAATTTCAATAGCCCTCAATCCTCAATGAAGAACTAGAGACAGCTATGGAATGCAGAGAGTGAAAGAGATAGTCCTTCCCAGAGTGAAAACCTTAATTGGCTTCTCAATACCATGGAGTCTGAGGCTTCTGATTGGAGGCTTGAAACTACTAACATTCAGATTTATATTAATTTATTACATATTAATATTAACCTATATTAATTTATATTATAACATATTATAATGAATTAAAATGAATTTTATATTAATATTCAAAGAATCAGTATATATGAAGTTTTTTATAATAATTTCTCTCATTCAATTCAATTTTGTGCTATTTGATAATTTTGTAGTTTTCCTTTACTCTTCCAACCTTCCAGCAGCTTATTCGTTCCTACAACCACATGGCTATGCTTATGCTTTTCTTCATTGTGTAGGATTATGTTAAGTATCTTTTATAATTCTAACAGTATTCATGACTCTTCTAGCTTGTGTTTATCATGGAACATTTTTATGTTTTATTCAGTTTGAGGGGTAGATTTGCTGGGTACAGTAAACCTTTTATTTTGTTTTGTCTTTATTTTTTGAGACAGGGTTTCTGTGTGTATCTCTGGGCATCCTGTAACTTGCTCTGTAGACAGGGCTAGTCTACATGCTGTGAATAAAGGCGAATCCACCACTGACTGGTGTGTTTGGATCTGATTTTAGTGTGGATATTTGGGAAATTTGGGTAAATTAGATTGACATAGAATTGAGGTATAGATTCTTGCCCTTAGATTGGAAATGTAGTTCAGTAGCTAATGTGCTTGAGGCATAGAGTCTAATCTACTCTAAGAGCAGAAGACTAAGTAGACAAGGGTGTAAAGTCTAGCTGTCTGCCATCTCTCCTTTCTCTCCAGTGTAAGGCAATCAGTCCACCTTAAATGTTAATATAAAATATTTGATGGCTATTCAAATCCAAGGCGAGGATGATGTGGAAAAAAAATGTACCAGTGCTGACCCTGGCTGTTTTTCTTTGAAGTCCAATGAAAGCTTGTGTGTGTATCTTCCAGATGTTCACATTCTAACCTCTTGATCTTTATTCTTTGCAACATTCCAGTAGGAGAGCAAATACATGCAGATGCTCTGGGGCTGCCATTGTCCAATCATCCTTAGAAAGTATTTTCTCTTCAGTGTAACATTGACAGTTATTGTCCATAAATTACCCCATAAGTATATGTGTCACATACTTGGTGTTCCCCATGACCCTGAAGATCCAGCAGTGAATTTCACTGACCACATAGAAGTCCTCAGCCATCTAGAAATTTAGAAGGAGCCAAGACCAGGACATTTAGAAATGCTAGGTAAGACAACCAAAGAGGAATGAAGGGAAGGATATTGTTTCTGTGTTTCACTATTGACAGAAAAATTATAAAGATTGGCTTTAAGTTGCACTTCTAAATATTCATTGTCCTAAGAATTTGGCTGTATTGCGCTTCATTTTTCTCTACTCTTAAAAATAAGTGTGTGTGAGTGTGCGTGTGTGTGTGTGTGTGTGTGTGTGTGTGTGTGTGTATGTGCGTTTGTCTATGTGTGTGTTGCAATTAGTGCTATTTCTTTTCAGCTTTATATTTAGAATACACATATCCTTACACATATGTGGGAACATATATTTGAATGTCAATGAGAGATGTTTGAAGGGGTCTACTTCAAGGTCAAATATGTGCCTCTCCAGGTAGAATATGTTACTTTGTATACTTTTGTATTTTGTTTATATCAATTGGTCCAATACAGTCATCAGAGACAAAAGCTTATGCCATTAGTGTAATGTTCAGAATTCAGTAACATCCAGGCCATATATTTGTCTGGGAATATATACATACCTGATATTCTTTTATTTTTGGTTTCCTTACATTTAATGATCATTACATTACCAACATCATCCTGTCCCTCATGGCCAACGTGATAGTTATAACAAATTTAGGTGTATTTATGGAAACATTTCTGTTTGTTGGGAACTATGACTGTGTGTTCTTTAAGGCTTTCCGCCCTTTGCATGGCTGTTTTCTGTGTCCTGGGATTTTGACTTTTGAGAAAAGCATTCTTCAGACTCTCTTTGTTAGATTCTATTGACTACAGTCAGTGACAGGGACCAAAGGGGATTGAGAATGGAGAGAATATTAATTATTTCTTTTCCTGAGAAACACTAAGAAGGCAGGTACCTTCTGTCTGGAAAAATGGTTCTTATGCTGAGGTGCAAGTTCCCACATTTCCCTGGATTTCTGGTTTTACACATTTTTGATAACTACATATTCTCTCCATGTCCTTTGATATATCAAGACCTCTGCAGTTCCTAAGTCTCCATACATTTTGCAATTCTTCTTTATGTCTTTATTCTACTGTATCTTTATTTGACTTCTGCCTGTGAAATATACTTTCTTCTAGCATATTTAGGAATTAAAACAGATGGAAAATAATCATATAAACATAATACAAAATGCACAATGAATAAAATGATGCAAAATATATGGCCATATATGTGTAATTATTTTAAATCTATAAAAAAATCACTTTTAGATTGAATACTTTTATTTAAAGAAAATTGATATATAAATATAAATCACATAGGATATATTTGTCAATGTCACTAATCAATATTTTCAATCATACTTCTTTAATTCCAAGCTATATGTACTGTATGGAATAAATATGTACAAGCAAACCATCTGTCCTTTACTGTACTACTCCCAACTTACACATTTTGACTAGATCCTTGCCTAGGTTCCATCCAAATTCCTTATAGTATACTAATACTCACCAGAGAGCGAGAGGATGTTACATTTTTATTAGATTCCTTACACTTTGAGGACTTAGTAAACTAATAGAGCAGATCTTTCCTAATTAGACAGTAAGCTAGGTGTTATCAATGTAGACTACTAGACAGTTTTTAGAGGTTGGCAAACTTAATTTTTGTTTCTAGTCTAACTAGACAGGTCTGGCTATCATGTTGGAGGAGATTTTTTGGTGATGCTTTTTTAAAATTTTTTCTCTTTCCTTCAGCTGCTCCTCTTTGCTCGGTGCACATGGGTTTGGCATTTATTTTTCCTCTCAGTGGGAACACTCAGAGCTGTGGGTGGCCTCTCTTGAAACCTCCTGTTTGAAATGAAGTTGAGGAGGAAGCATGGTGCTTTCTCAAATAGAGAGGGAACATCTGTTCTCTTCCATAGAGAATAATCCGAGAGTGAAGATGGACCCAGAGAGAGCTCATTTGTCCCCTTCTCCACCCCCATTCACCAAACCCATTTTTCCACCATCTAATGGTCCCTTAGCAGACAAAGAGGCAGACTCTCTGCCTTAAATCATGTGCTCTTCCTGCCAGATGGAGACACTGGGACATGATGCCATCAATTACTTGCAGAGAAGTTGTGTTTCTCTGTTGCTTGGGATTTCCAAAGGAAATAAGAAACAATTCCGTTTAGTTACCTGTCTTTCTAGCTACTCTCCCTTCTCTAAGAAAGAAAGGATTCTTCTGTCAAAATTGAATTTGTCTTACGGTGCTTGGTGTGACACTTTTTTCCTTATTCTTCTTTCCTGTGAGAGACTTTTCTGGAGAAGATGCAATATACATGTGTACACACACACACACACACACACACACACACACATACACACACACACAGGCACACACACTACACACACACACTACACACACACACACACACACACACACACACACACACACACACACACACACCCTCAGAAAGTGAGTCCATGACAGACCAAAGTAATGATTGCACCAAGGTCCAACTTGATGACACAATGAGTGTCTATGGGGGTTACACACTGGAGTGTGACTGAGGCTTACAGGAGCAAGGATGTCTCAAAAGCAACCACATCACAAAACAGCCCCCTGCCCTATAAGTGACAGCTCCCAGAATCTGAAGGCCTGGGGCACTCTATATAACCTTCCGGCAGCCTGATGGGCCACAGAGATCTCTTCTCTGCTACTTGTCTAGTCAGAGTCTTCTCCTCTAGCAATTGACCACTGTTCCTATAACCTACCATGAATCCTTCCAGTTTCAGCTTTCCTAGACTGGTGATGTGTTGTTTATCTCCTGAGTCTCATATGCCTCCTGGTCACTCTTGGAGAGACTATTTCAATTCTGATAACAATGAAGCACATCAACTTCTCCTTGGCACTTTTCCCTTGTCTTATAAAATATAGCTACCAGCATTTTTCAAAAACATGAAAATAATCTACATATCCAAGGATAAAAGCAACAATTTAAAAGCACACACACAGATCACATCCCCAATGCCACCCCTGACACAGACATTGCCCTCTTTGTTTCCTTCTCTTCTGTCACAAAAACCATGAGTGACTGTTCACCATAAGGGCACGTTCCAGTTCTATCGTAGCTTAGACTATCTATGTGATTTTCCAGCCCTGACTCTGGCCTTGAAATTCTGTCTTCGTCTTCCCTTGAGTTCTATGCTGCTCTCATTTAGGATCTATTTCAAAACGCCTGTGGTCATCCTTAGCCTTTTCCACGAACCACTCTCCACACCCATCTGTCAAATAACACCCTTTAGCTGTTTCTGCAGAAGCTCACCAGCTCTCCTGACACTTGGGAGACATTGCAAGCTAAGACTATTCTGAGCACATCCCAGCATGTTTCCTGGACAAGCAGACACTGCTTCCCTTCCCCAATGAGTAGGTCCATCTTGTTTTCAGAAAAACACACAAGAGAAAAAACCCAAGAGATGTGCTAACCCTCTTTTACATTCAGTCATATCCAAGTTAGTTTTAGGTTGACAATGAGGTGCGTTAAATGCCCTAAAATCCATCTCCGGGTCTGGGGAAATGGACCAGTGAATAAAGAGCTTGTCCTGCAAGATTGACAGCACACGTTGGAATTCATTCATGTGTGTTGGCATATTGACTGGCTTCATCCTGTGCAGGTATTATGCAGGCAACTCCAGCTATTGTGCATTCATAGGCTCAGTGGTCATGCCATGTCTAGAGGATGATCTCTTCATAGCTCTCCTCTCCATCTTCTGATTCTTACAGACTTTCTGCCTTGTTGATAGGGAGTGTGACACTAAGGTTTCATAGAGGAATGATCACTGAATAGTCACTTATTGTTCCTACTTTAACCAGTTGTGGATCTCTGCATTGGCTTCCATCAATTGCAGAGAGAAACTTCGTTGATTAGTACTGAAAGCTGTACTAGTCTATGGGCATAAGAATAAGTATTTAGATACTTGATACTATATATTTGATACTATGTCCATTTAGTAGGAGAAGGGTAGTAATTTCTCCCCTAGGGACTATGGCCTTCCCAACTCTAGGTTCTTGGCCAGGTCTACAGTACTGTACTGGTTAGTTTTGGTAAGCTAGATATAAACTACAGTTACCTTGGAAGAGGAAACCTTAACTGAGGAATTACCTGCAATATATTATAATCATAAAAATATAATTTAAAAAATTAAGCAAGCTAAGTACCAGGACAGTGGTTTCAATAGATGATGAATTGTGATTTGTTTTTTTGTTTATTTGTCACTGTGGTTGTATTATCTTACCCAAGATGGCTTTGTCTAAGCATGTAACATAAAGACACCAATATTTTGTCCTAAAAGTTATATAGTTTAAGCCTTCCATTATAATTTGTGATATAGTTAGTTAAGTCTTGTTGAAGACACTCTTTTATTGAATAGTTTAAGCACTGGTGTGAAAAATCAGTTGGCCTAGGCCACAAATGCATATTTCAGAATTTGTAGTTGTATGTCATTGATCTATATACATGTCCTTAAGATAGAAGCACAAGGATCCCCTTTGTCCAGTGTTGTAATTAGTTTTGATTTGAGGGATGTGAGTCTCTCCACCATCTTCTTTTACTAAATTTTTCAGATGCGCTGAACCACTCGAAACTTGAATTTCCCTGTAGATTTAGGGATTGACTAGACAATTTCTAAAAATAAAATAAAACCAAATGCAAAATCTTGCTGGGGGTTTATCAGAATTCTATTACATCAATCGATCAACAGAGCACTTCTGTATCTACTGACTGGACCAGGAAAACCAAGATTCCTTTTTGAGGGGTTTTCTTAATCTCATTAATAAAATAATTTAGAAATATACACTAAAGGAAGTTCAATGAAAATTGTCTTAACATGAGAGAAAAGTGAAAGAATAGATGAGCTGTAAATCTCTCAGGTCCCAAGAGGAAATATTTGGAGAAATGAGACAGAGGTCCATGTTGTTTGAAGTGAGGATCCTCAGGAGGAGAATGGGGCTTCAGTGAAAGTGAAGTGAAAGTCCCAGAGTGTCAGAGTAATTATGCCTAGCCTTTGGTTAGTACCCACAAAATGGATAAAGACAACTAAAAGAAGAAGCTGTGAATTTCTACATTCTGAATCAGATAGCAGGTAGCTCAGAACCTTAGTGAGCTATGCAAAGGCTGTGAGCATGTGCACTGAGAAAAGGATTCTGGGAAGGAAAGTCCATAGGCTTGGTATAAGATCCAAACCTCTGAAGCTGGAAGACAGTCTCAATTAAATGTCTTCTACTAGTTGCCACTGTCACGGTCTCTTCACAGCAATGAAAACTGTAACAAAGACAGACAGACACCTTACAGAGTATAATCTTGCAATAATTCTGTTCTATGTAATCCTAAATATTTTATTCTCTATCCTTCTACAAGCATAATTTTTATCACTTCATATTAAATTTTGAGTTGTGTAAAAGTAAAATAGGTTCTTACATATTGACTTTACATTTACAAATTGCTCATTATGTTTCTTGTTTCTAACCAAATTAGTATATGTTACGGTAAGAAATGAGGTAAGCAAACAGGAAGTGTCTTTTGATGGACAGTTAGTCAAAGGTCGAATGTTAGGAAGAAGCATCTATTGTAACAGAAGGGAAAGAATGACCTTCCTCAAAGAATTCAGGAAACTTTAGTGTGTTGTTGGATCAGTGGCACAAATTTTTCATATATGTATTTTCATATACATACACAAACATAGTTGAGTCAGAGACATAAGCTAAAGGCATCTCCTTGAATATAGAAATTCTTTAATTTACTCAGTAAGTAGCTGATGTGACAGACGATAGCCCTCTTTCAAAGAGCAGTCAGTCTAGTGATGGGTATCATGAGCAATGAGAGCCTTCTAACAGTGGCACCTATATAAGCCATATATCCATGGTCCGTGCCTGTAATCCTAATTCTCTGGAAGCTGAGGCAGGAGAATCACCAAGCGATTTCCAGGACAGCTTGGTATACAGCCTGAGAGCCTCCATCTCAAAGCACACAGATATATACATTTACATGTATTTCATTGATATCAGTTTAAAGTGAAATAGTTACAAAGAGTCTGGAGAGAAGAAGATGAATTTTCTCTTGGAAGACATTTTCTGCTCTCCCCACTTTCAGTGGTATTTTCTACAAGGCAGGTATATTTTGGATTAGCAGGGAGCAACTCCACCGTCCCTGTGTTATTTTTAAGTGGTTGAAATATGACATAAAGTGAAAACCCTATGTTCAAAGTGTCTGGCTGTTTACGGGAATCCCACCACTAGAGAACTGGCACGGGAGTGTAAGGTTACACCTCTGTATTAACTTTGGGGATAAACACTTGCTTGCTAAGTGTAACACAGGCTATACATTTCCTCATGAAATTGTTCTCCGTGTGAAATGGAATATCTGAGCTAGGAGTTGGTTTAGAAGATATATTTTGAAAGGGACAAATGACATCAGAGTGAGACATGGGCTGACTACAACTTCCTGAATCCTAGCTGGGTAGCACTCTCTAGAGAGACCACAGGTATTCTATATGGGATGCCCTCCTTGTCTCAGTAGCTTCAAGCAGCTGTGATAGCACTGCAATGATTTCTTCTTGAACACAATAATTCAAGCCCCGTGGTGGTCTTTTTGCTTACATTATTTATTTGTGAAGCCAAATTCTACATCACTAACAGAGCAAGGATATAAGCATCCACCTAATACATCTGAGAACAAGCTGCGAGTATAGTAGATAGGTGGACTTATTGCAGACACCCCTAATGATGACAATGTATCAGACAAAAAACTAGAGAATGTTTTTGAAGACTTACTGCAGCCAGCCTTCTGCTTCCCTTCATTGTAAAGGGCATAGAAAAAACATTTCTTTAAATATTAATTTGTCACAGTTTTCAAAAAATTAAAGTATATTCCTGGTATTAGGAGAGCCACCCACCTGTTTTTTGATAGCAGAGGATTTTCTGAGGTACTGTGTTAGGTGACTTGGAGCACTACCAAAACTTAGAAAGAGAAAGAGAAGGGAAAGAAGGAAGGGGAAGAAAGGAAAAAGATGAGGGTAGAAAGGGAAGCATGAAGAAAGGAAGAAGGAAGAAGAAAAATTGGAAAATACCTTTCCTCTTGAAATAGACATTTCTGAGAAGATTTTAGACAAAACAACCAAGTCCACTAAAATAAACAAGTGCCACATATTCCCATTTTATTATTGAACAAACTTGCCCTAGTGGAAGACCAAAGACAAAAAAAGACAGGTGTGTGCGTGTGTGTGTGTGTGTGTGTGTGTGTGTGTGTGTGTGTGTGTGCACGCACGCGCGTGCCCATGCACACTCCCTTAGACAAGTTAATGATGTTGGAATAGACTCTGAGTTGAACAGGACCACTGGCATAATAAGAAGGTTAAATTGTTATTTAAGCAACAACTTTCTTCTAAGTGTGAACGCTAGTAAAAGCAGGGCCTTTGCTTTTATGGGTATAAAGAGAGACAAATGGCTGGTTAGAGCAGCCGTACCTCTTGCCAGGGTGGATACTGTTAAACGCAAAGCTCAGCGGAGGACCTTAATGTGTTTGGATATGCACAGTTGGATCTGGAAAAGAAAATGAGATTATGAGCTCAGAGTTACAAAACATTGGGGCAAGTTTTCGCTTTCCTTGGGCTTGAAATTGAGTGTGTGCCCAATCGTATATAAACTCTAACACGCAGGGAAGATTCAGCTTTGTACTTGGAGGCTTTTAGGAAAAACACAGGCTTGTCCAACCCTCAAGATTCAGTGGACTTGTGTTTTCTATGAAGCCTTCTGTTGCAAGATCTAGGACAGAACTCTATTTGGGGTTTCACTATCACTTTGCACACATCAGTTTAAAATTAACCTCTGACAACAATCAAAAAATTAAATATGAAGTTGGCTTTCATCGTACATGTTACATACAAAGAGTTTGTATGTCTCAACATTGCCTTTTAATAACGAAAGTCTAAAGAGCTTGACACACCTAATTATGGACGTTTCCTTACTGAGGTATGGGAACTACACATATCTGTTTGTATTAGGACAAACTTTTAGAATGCTGTGAGGATGGGTACATCTACAAATCCACTCCCATGTCACAGGCTCAGGAAACATTGTGGAAGAGGAAGCAAAAGATGGTAAGAGCCAGAGGTTCAGGAAGTTTGCTGTAAGACGGTGTCTTCAGAAGTTAAACTCGTGACATCTCACCCATAGGAACAACATAAGTTGAGCAAGGTCAACAGCAACAGAAATTCTAACATGGAAGGGGGAAGTGTCAAGAGGCTGCAACCGTACACAAAGGTGGACAGGCAACAAATCAGTACTGAGTGTGGGAGAAACAGTCTTCCCCAGGGAAGAGGACGCCTACTGGGGAGGAAATATTTCTGTATGTGTGTGTGTCTGTGTGTGTGCATGTGTACTCACATGTGTCCATGTTTGTGCTTATATGTGTGCTCCTGTGTGTGCATGCATGTGTGTGTGCTTGTGTATGGGCACTCCTGTCTGTGTGTGTGCACTCACACTCGAGTGCTCATGTGCATGTGTGTGCTTGTATGTGTGCTCCTGTGTATGTGCATGCATGTGCATGTGTGTGCTTGTGTATGCATGCTCCTGTGGATGTGTGTGTGTGTGTGTGTGTGTGTGTGTGTGTGTGTGTGTGCGCGCGCGCGCGCGCGTGCTTATGGCAAGAATTAATGGAAAAGAGAAACTATTTGAAAAGGAGAATTTGAAAAAAAGCAAGGATGGGTGTCGGGCCTATTTGGAGTGAGTAAAGGGAAGAAAGAAATGATGTAATTTTATTGTAATCTCAAAAAATGAAGTAAGAAAAAGATACTGAAATTATATCCATGGCATCTCATGCCAGACTTCTTACAGTTGCCAGACCAGTCAAGCGTATCTCTGGAACATAACTACTTCCTTTGACTCATGGGGACCTAGACGTGCTTTGGAGATCAGGGCTGTCCTAACAGCAGGCATAGCTCATGTGTGGGGACCTAGAGGAGGGAGGGGACATTTGGCCCTAAGTCACGCTCAAACTGGGGTGCTGAGTGTCAGCTGAACCCAGAATGACCACGGTCAGAGGCTGCCCTCTTAGCACTGACATCAATGCCTTGGGGACTCTCTTCATGATTCCTACGAAATAACTAAAAGGCAGCACAGGCTTCTACCACTTACACCATCCATAAACCTGCTTACCCTGAGAGAGAGCATTCACCAACTTTGATTTCCTCCCCTTAGATTTCCATCATTAGGTCAGCTTTGTTAAAAAAAAAAAAAAAAAAAAGCAAGCCTTAACTCCTGTGTGTAGTACTTGCCTTAGAAACTTCTATTTCTCTCTCTAGGAACTTCCATCATGAACCTTAAGTCTGCATTACCAAGTGATTTACCCTGTGTATCCAAACTCAGTGTTCTAGACTTTCTTCCAAAGTAATTAATCCTTGTCTCCAATACTTTTTATCTGAACCTTTCATTTCTGTTTATTCTTTGTTGTTAGTTAATTTTATTAATTTATTCTCTCATATATTACACCCTGATCACAATTTCTCCTCCCCTACTACCTCCTTTATCACCAGCCCCACTTCCTCTCCATCCACCCCTTCTTCATTTCCCTTCGGAAAAGCTCAGGCCTCCCAGGAATATCAACTAAACATGGCATATCTTGATTACAAGTTACAATAAGATTAGGCACCTACCTTCATATTAAGGCTGGATAACATAACCCAGTAAGAAGATAAGGGCTCCAAAGCAGGCAAAGGCATCAGAAACAGCCCCACTCCTTCTGTTAAGACTCTCACAAAAACATCAAGTTACACAACTATAACAAATATACAGAGGGCCTTGGTTAGAGACATGCAGGCTCCTTGATTGTAGGTTGTCTCAGTGAGCACCTATCAATCCAGGTTAGTTGATTCTGGGGATTTTCTTGTAATGTCCTTGACCCCTCTGGCTCCTAAAATCCATACATTTTGTATGCAAGAGTACTTTAAAGTATTTTCAATATTAATAATTATTTTCTTACTAGAATGTATAAGCAAAAATTTAATCCTATTAGTACTGTTGACTACAAATTTAGAGATAAATTTCACTTCCATCGAGCAAAAAGAAGTTTAGGGAGCAGGAGGTAGAGGAAACCATTTGTTGTGTAACAAAGGAAAGAGCTACTCTTTCCCTCCCTCTTTAAGGTCAGAGCAGATACACCTATAGCAAAAGTCAGGAAAACAAGAGAAGAGCATCACAGATTTGTGTACTCTAAGTCTATGTAGGAACATTTAGAAATTGGGAACCATAGTCCTAGGGAAGATTGGATGTTTCTTCTCTGGTCTGGTGAAGAATAAGCACTTGTATAGAAACGTAATTGGCTTTGGTTTTGTTGTTGTTGTTGTTGTTTTTTATTTTTTTGTTTTTGTTGTTTTGTTTTTGTTTTTGTTTTTGTAATGAAAGAGGAAATCCCAACAAAACCTGGAGGCTCACACCCTTCTCAGTCTTCTAGGCACTCCTTCCTCTCTGGCATGAAACTCAGTCCCTTTGGTCTTCAAGGGAGAGAGAGGGTGAACACTCAGGTTACTGGCTTGCTTTGGAGAAGGGTTCTAATCCCTAGGGCTTACTTTGAGTGAAGAAAACTCCAGTGGTAATTGTTGGTTTTAGAGGAGAAATACTGCAGAGTGGGTGAGGAGAGGGTAGGAAGAAGTCAAAGGTAAAAAGGGACTTGGCTTCTGTGGGTCCTTCTGTGAACTTCTAGTCCACTGGTTCTCAACCTGTGGGATGTGACACCTTTCACTGGGTCACACGTCAGATATCCTGAACTTCAGATACTTACATTACAATTCATAACAGTAGCAGAAATCACTATTATAAAGTAGCAATGTAAAGATTTTATGGTTGGAGTCACCACATGAAGAACTATATACTAAAGGGTTGCAGCATTAGGAAAGTTGGGATCGACTCTTCTAGACTCTTCTACTACAACGTTCTGTGCATGCCAAAATAATGTTCTCTGGATTTTCAGACTCTGATCCGCCAAACTCTCTCTCTCTCTCTCTCTTTCTCTTCCTGTTTGTCTCTGTCTCTGTCTTTCTATGTGCATGTCAATAATATCATTCTGTTTCATTTACGTACATCTATATCTAACCCTACAGAAATTATTAGTGTTCATACTTTGGAATGTTTGGAAATGAATGCTACGGTTTGGATAATTTCATGTAAAATATTTTAAAAATAACACCACACAAAGGAATCACATGGTTCTATATCAGCAAATATGCATGCAGTTTATTTATTTCTTCCAGTATATCTGAACACATAATAAAAAAGTGCTTGAATAGTCGCATAGTTTGAATATATGTTTATGTGATGTAAACAGAGATAATATAAATTTCCTCAATATGACATGTGTAATTGTCTAACTTTTTATTCTGTTACTCGATGGGGCTATAAGGAAAAATCACAAATAAAAAATACCACAAAAACATCTAATAGCAGAGATGTAAAGAGAAGTTGCTTATATGTGGTTTTTGAGATTCAGTCATCTGTTGGGTCAATGAGATTAGCTGAGTTTCACAAAGGACGCTGTCTTCATCTTTACTAAAAGATAGGATATTGGTAAAGCTACTACATTTTCTTCATGTTAGTTACTGTGTTTTAAAGTAAACTTTTGTTGTGAGTGTTTTACCAGCATGTGTATCTCCGCAGCACTTGAATGCCTGGTGGCTATGGACTATCCTGTTGGATCCCCTGGAACTGGAGTCAACGATGGTTGTGAGCTGCCATGCGAATGGTGGGAACTGAACCTGGATGCTCTATAAGACCTAGCAATGCTCTTAACCACTGAGCCGCTTCTCCAGCCGCTCATCCTTTCTCCTTACCACTATTTAGAAGTCTGGTTTCATTCTGAATCCTGGTAATTTATATTCCCTTACATTCATATTGCCTCTTTGACCATCAAAGGAAAAAAATAGGTCATTTGCTCTCTAAATTTAGGTATGGAAAATAATTTGATAGAAAATATTTTTTAAACTTTAGGGAAAAGCAGTTTAGTTTGTTTCTATAATCACAGGTATTTTCCCTGGGTTTGAAATGAAGCAGTGTTTACACAAATATCTAAAATTACCATAGGAAAAACCTATCACTTCTCTTTTCTACAGTAGCAATTGGCTGAGAGTAAATATTTGTTTATTCAGTAATTTATTTAAAATACACTAAAAAAAGGAACTTGGGTTTTAGAGCAAGCTTTGGGTTTGCTAAGCAAACTCCCACTTGGCCACAAACTTCTTTGTAGCTACTTAAATACATTCCCTAAAAAGGATGGGAAAAAAAGTTGTTTTTGCACAGCATCCCGTTTAGGCAGGATTTAATGCAACCTAAAGTGAAATGTTAAGTCTCCTGGTTTTGGAACCTGTACTTTTTTCTATAGCGGAGTCCATCCCACTAAGGATTTAGTCCTGAGGATATTGCACTGTGGTCCAGATAAGAATGACATGTGACTCTTTATTAATCGTCCTCTAGTGACAGCTTAGATTCCTACCTGAGGGAACAGATTCTGCATTTCTGGCTGCCATCTATATCCTTCCACTAGTCAGATAAAATGCTTTTGTGCTCATGTTAAAGATACTGGAGCTCCACTTAATGAGATATGATGTCTCCCTACAACTGGAAGAAAGGGGGAGCAGGACCAGGCCTCAATCTATCTGTATCATAAAGAACATGACTGCTATACACATTCTGCAATTTAAAAATTGATTTGAAAATTTGGTATTGTAATAGAGTATATTTCTCTTCCATTTCACCATAGCACCTTGGGCTGCCTGGAATAAAAGATCAAAAATCATAAGATTTCACTGAGTAAATTTTTTTGAAATTAAATATGACTGCATCAACTGAATCCAAGAACACATCAAAATGATCATCCATCATGATGAAGTAGGCTTTATCCCAAGGATTTTTCAATATACAGAAATCCATCAATGTAATTCACTATAAAAACAAACTCAAAAAAAAAAAAAAAACCCATATGATCATCTCATTAGATACTGAGAAAGCATTTGACAAAATCCAACATCCCTTCAAGATAAAAGTCCTGGAAAGATCAGGAACTCAAGGCCCATACTTAAACATAGTGAAAGCAATATACAGCAAACCAGTAGCCAACATCAAACCAAATGAAGAGAAACTTAAAACAATCCCACTAAAATCAGGGACTAGACAAGGTTGCCTACTCTCTCCCTATCTATTCAATATTGTACTTGAAGTCCTAGCCAGAGCAATTAGACAACAAAAGGAGATCAAAGGGATACGAATTGGAAAGGAAGAAGTCAAATTATCACTATTTACTGATGATATGAGAGTATACTTAAGTGACCCGAAAAATTCCACCAGAGAGCTCCTAAACCTGATAAACAACTTCAGCAAAGTAGCTGGATATAAAATTAACTCAAGCAAATCAGTGACCTTCCTCTACATAAAGGATAAACAGGCAGAGAAAGAAATTAGGGAAACAACACCCTTCACAATAGTCACAAATAATATTAAATACATTGATATGACTCTATTTAAGCAAGTAAAAGATCTGTTTGACAAGAACTTCAAGTCTCTGAAGAAGGAAATTGAAGAAGATCTTAGAAGATGGAAAGAGCTCCCATGCTTGTGGATCGGCAAGATTAATATAGTAAAAATGGCCATCTTGCCGAAAGCAATCTACAGATTCAATGCAATCCCCATCAAAATTCCAACTCAATTCTTCACAGACTTAGAAAGAGCAATTTACAAATTCATCTGGAAGAACAAAAAAACCAGCATAGCGAAAACTATTTTCAACAATAAAGGAACCTCTGGTGGAATCACCATCCCAGACCTAAAGCTGTACTACAGAGCAATTGTGATAAAAACTCCATGGTACAGGTACAGTGACAGGCAGGTAGATCAATGGAATAGAATTGAAGACCCAGAAATGAACTCACAAACCCATGGCCACTTGATCTTTGACAAAGGAGCTAAAACCATCCAGTGGAAAAAAGACAGCATTTTCAACAGATGGTGCTGGCTCAACTGGTAGTTAGCATGTAGAAGAATGCAAATCCATCCATTCCTATCTCCTTTTACAAAGCTCAAGTCCAAGTGGATCAGAGACCTCCACATCAAACCAGATACACTGAAACTAATAGAAAAGAAAGTGGGGAAGAATCTCGAGCAAATAGGCACAGGCGAAAATTTCCTGAAGAGAACACCAATAGCTTATGCTCTAAGATCAAGAATTGACAAATGAGACCTCATAAAATTGCAAAGCTTCTGTAAAGCAAAAGACATTGTCAATAGGACAAAACGGCAACCAACAAATTGGGAAAAGATCTTTACCACTCCTATATCTGATAGAGGGCTAATATCCAGTATATACGAAGAACTAAAGAAGTTAGACTGCAGAGAACCAAATAACCCTATTAAAAATGGGGTACAGAGCTAAACAAAGAATTCTCAACTGAGGAATACCGAATGGCTGAGAAGCACCTAAAGATATGTTCAACATCCTTAGTCATCAGAGAAATGCAAATCAAAACAACCCTGAGATTCTACCTCACACCAGTCAGAATGGCTTAGATAAAAAACTCAGGTGACAGCAGATGCTGGCAAGGCTGTGGAGAAAGAGGAACACTCCTTCATTGCTGGTGGCATTGCAAGCTGGTACAACTACTCTGGAAATCAGTTTGGCAGTTGTTCCGGAAATGGGACATTGTACTACCAGAGAACCCAGCTATACCACTCCCAGGCATATACCCAGAAGATGCTCCAATATGTAATAAGGACACATGCTCCACTATGTTCATAGAAGCCTTATTTATAATATCCAGAAAGTGAAAACAACCCAGATGTCCCTCAACAGAGGAATCATACAGAAAATGTGGTACATCTACATAACGGAATAATACTTGGCTATTAAAAACAATGACTTTATGAAATTCTTAGGGAAATGGATTGATCTGGTGAATATCATCCTGAGTGAGGTAACCCAGTCACAAAAGAACACACATGGTATGCATTCTCTGATAAGTGGATATTAGCACAGAAGATTGGAATACACAAAGTATAATCCACAAACCACAAGAAACTCAAGAAGAATAAAGACCAAAATGTTCATTCCTTCATAAAAAGGGGAACAAAATACCCATGGAAGGAGTTGTAGAGACTAACTATGGATCAGAGACTGAAGGAAGGACAATCCAGAGACTGCTCTACCTGGGAATCCTTCCCATATTCAATCATGAAACCCAGACACTATTGTGGATGCCAGCAAGTGCTAGATGACAGGAGACTGATATAGCTGTCTCCTGAGAGACTGACAGTACCTGACTATTACAGAAGTAAAGGCTCACAGACCATCCATTGGACTGAGTACAGGGTGCTCAATGAAGGAGCTAGAGAAAGGACTCAAGGAGCTGAAGGGTTTGCAGCCCCTTAAAACGAGCAACAATATGAACTAACTAGTACCCTCAGAGCTCCCAGGGACTAAAACTCTAACCAAAGAGTACACATGGTGGGACTAATGGCTCCAGCAGCATATGTATAGCAGAGGATGGCCAAGTCGGTCATCAATGGGAGGAGAGGCCCTTGGCCCTGTGAATGTTCTGTGCCCCAGTGTAGGGGAATGCCGGGGCCAGGAAGCAGGAAAGGGTAGGTGGTGAGCAGTGGGAGGGAACAAGGGTTTGTTTTTGTTTTTGTTTTTTATTTTATTTTTTCTTTTTCTTTTCAGAGGAGAACCTGGGAAAGGAGATATTGTATGAGATGTAAATAAAGAATCTAATAAAAGAAAAAAGAAAAAATATGACTGTATTGTTTTCTCCTTTTCATTGTCCATTTCTCTAATTCTCCCAGACTTCTCTCCTTGCTCCCTCTCAACTTCATGGCTTCTCTATCTTTTAATATATATTAAAGAATGCGTGTGTGTGTGTGTGTGTGTGTGTGTGTGTGTGTGTGTGTGTGTGTTAGTGCATGTGTGTGTCGCACACAGACAGAAAATCTGTTCAGTCTGTGAAATGCTAGTGTGTACAATTCCTAATGTTTAGTTGGCTGCTTGATGAGTTAGGTGCTTTTGTTTGCTTTTAAAGATGACTCATTTAGCCCATTTTGTACTTAAACTTAGTATGTATCTGCAGTCCTAGTGTGTATTTTGAAATCTTTGTTGTTCTGCCCCTGCCTCCCAAGTGCTCAGATTACACTTCAGGCCAAGCTAGTAGACCTTGTTTTTGTTGTTGCTGTATTAACCATGGCATGTCTCCCATGCTTTAAAGTATGTCAACAGTAGGTGCACATTTTCAGCAAAAGCTTGAGGTTTCCTGGTGGTTTCAGAGTCAGACCTGGGATTCTGAATTCATTTTCCTGATGCTTCACTGAGCTGATCCTGCTTCTGCTCCTTGGAGAAACAAAGTCACACCAAAAAGAGGAAACAAAGAGGCACTGACCTTAGGCAAAGGAGGCAGCCTCTCCCCCTTTGGGACTCACTTTCAATCAGATCCTGTCTGCTAGCTTCTTTTAAGATATGGGCTGGAGATGCCAAACCCTCCTCCCCCCAACCCCCCCAATATTCATTTTTATCGTGTTTCTGTTTCTAAACTCTGATCATTTTTTTCATACTTTGGAATTTAGCTTCCAATGTGAATGTAGAGTAACAGTGATCATTTACCCACTTACCAAAGCAGAAAAGCAGGAGCAAAGCCAGCCTTTCTTCACCTATCTGGGTAGACATCCTTGTTTTACAAGCCATGGATCATCTTTTTTTTTTTTTTTTTTTTTTTTTTTTGCTGGGACTGAACCTCTCATATACACAATAGAAATTTTAATAAGGTAAAGCATGGAAGGAGAATAATCATTCAGTAGCAGTAAAGAGTTCTTTGGGATTTAAGAGATGGCCTACAGAAAATGAGCTTGGTTTGCAAACATGAGGACTTAAGTTCACAATTTCAGATTCCATATAAAACCTTGCTGTTCATAATAGTTCACCTAATCTTGGCCCTGAAAATGGAGGCAGAGAATGCCTGAGCAAACTGGCTATAAAGATTAACTTAAATCAAGCAAGAAAGGGCTCCTGTCTCAATACCTCAATGGCTCGCTATTGAGGAAGACATTAGGACTCCAGTTTGCAGTCTCCATATACTTGCACATACATATGTGTACGTCCACTGTACACAGGCATGCTAGCGTACATGTAAGTATGCATAGACACACATCAGTCACATCTCCATTTCCTTTACAACAACTTCTTAAAAGTAAGTCAAGTTTAATTCAAGCCTTTCAGATCTGCTTCCTGGAGTATGAAGGACCTTAAGATCGAGATGAATTCACGTGACTCCACAGCAGCCTTTCTTGTGCCTGCAATGTCTACAAATAGCCTGTGGCGCGGTGGGGGTGGGAGGGGTCTGCCTCTTGCTAACTCAGTTCTGCAGCAGTCTGATGGAATTCTGTGGGAAGGTAGTAGCAGGGAGTAGCAAGGCTGATTAAGCCATCGTTTATATTGATTTAGTAGCCAGCGGTTTGAACTGATGCTTTATCAACTCCAAAATTCAAACCCTGGCTGGAACCCGAGTTATCCATCAAGAAGGATTACAGAAGGAAAATGATCCATAAATTTAACAGACTGATTCTTGTTATCTCCAGAGATTTCTCTGCCACTTAAAAATGATGTCTAGAGAACAATTTGCATCTAAAATGGCCTTGGAAAGAGGCAAAGAGCCAGCACTCCAAATTAATGAATCGTCGGGTTACAGTGGAATGCTCCTAGCAAAATAAAACAAAACATATTGCGCCAAATTCCAATCCAATCAATAATAGCCTGGCAGAGTGCTGCTTCTTTACTCTTTTCACAGTGTTCATACTCAAATTTAAGTCTTAGCAAGGGTAATGTATTGAGAACAAAAGGTTGGGTGGATATAGAAGAAGCATGGGTCCTAATGCGGGCTGAGCTATCACTCTGCAGTGAGAGTGGCCTCCCTGGACTCCTCCTTCATCAATTGTGAAATTTAAGATGAAGGACCTTTCTGAACTGTTATTAGAAAAGATTACAACAACTTGTGATTTCATAGCTACAAAAAAAAAAAAAAAAAAAAAAAAAAAAAAAAAAAAAAAAAAAAAAAAAAAAAAAAAAAAGCAACAACCCTAGCAATATTTTTTTCCTAAGGAATCATCTATTCTCTCTCTTCTTATATAAAGGAAAGGGGATTTTTATATTTTAATTTCTTTGAGAATTCATTTTTTAAATTTTTTAACAATTGTGTGTGTGTGTGTGTGTGTGTGTGTGTGTGTGTGTATGTGTGTCTGTATGGCAGGCTAGTATTTACAAGAGAAGATTCTCTCCATCTACCATATGGGTCCTAGATGTCTATCTTAGATCTTCAGGCTTGGTGTTAAATGTCATTATTTGCTGAGCTATTTTACTTGTCCTACATGTCTGCTTTTAAATAAGATTTGTACGTGCATTGCCATCACAGAATATCCACTGTTTATGTCAGCATGAGATTGCATCCTGTCGATTAATTCCAGTGAGGTTGCATGTGTGTGTTTGTATGTCTATTTATGATTATGTGTATGTTCCCCTCCTAAGTTTCTCTTATTTGTACTTTTAAAAGGAAAAAAAATTCACTTCTTTGCCATTATTTGGCCAATATGGTAAAATCCTCAAACCAAATATAAGACCAAGGTTACATATACCAGACCAAATAAGTCTTCTAAAAAAGTATTTTATTTATTTGCTTACTTACTTATTTAAATTACAAATATATGTGTTTACAGGAAGTTGCAAGCTACCCACAGTTAATCTTGGGTGCTCTGCAAGAGCAGCAAGTGCTCTTAACTACTAAGCTATCCCTTTAGTCCCAAATGAGTACTTTTCATTGAGAAGCATAACAAATTTCTTTGATTGATGAGAATGTTGCAACTCAAACAGATTTTTATTATGAGAATAGATAAAATAATTAAACATTGTGTATAAAATGGTACAGCATTGACAAGTACATTTTTTAATATAAAACACTAAGAAATGTATTGTTGCTTCAAAGGTAATGTTTTATGAGTTACAATATTTTTGTTGATTGTAGGGTTGCATTTTCATTAGAATTTATTATTTTAGGTGATCCCACATAGGTATCAAATGTCATCATATATAAGTACAAATACTAATGAGATATTTATAATAGCAGAGATTGCCTTGTGAGGGCATTTGTAAGGTAAGATTATGTCATTAGGCACCATCAAATGGCAAATATGAGTCAAATTCAGGATAAACATGAGCTTTTATAAAACAGGGAAATTCAGTAGATTTCTCTCTGCAACTGCATAGTGATATATAACATATTATTGTCATAATTTATCTATTTTTTGGAACCTACTAAGCATAAAAAAACAATGTTCCATGCATGGCTATTTATTAAAGCCAGTATCCATAAGAAATACAGCAAATAAGTTTGACCTTTTGTGCCTAACCCAACATAGAATAAATATTTTTATTTACTCCAATAAGTGTGTGTGTGTGTGTGTGTGTGTGCGTGTATGGGTGTATATTTAGAAATGTTTTGATCATTCTAATTATAGGCTAAAGAATACTCATTGTCTATCAGGAAGGCTATAATAACTATTTTTCAGAAAAGTAATGTTCTTTTTGCATAGCTCCTCTTTATATAACACATGCTATTTTATAATTAGTTCAAATAAAGAATGTTCGCTGCAATGAACACTACAATGCAGCCTTTAACCACGAGTCGTGTCAAATGTCTTTGCAGGCATTAGATTCTTGAGAGAAATGTGAAGGAAATTTTTATGAAGAAGCCTGAAGCTGTTAGTCCAGAGAAAATCTTTATTGGAAAAATGCTCCATGATAAATCGTCTCATTCCTGTGCTGTAGAACCTCACCAAGAGCCCTGGAAGCTAGAAAGGCTCATTTGAGAAAGGAGACTGTGCTTTTAGGACGAGACTGGCGCAAACAAACTCTATGTTGTTTGGGCTGCTCCTGTAACAGGATTCTGATGTTTTTCACTTTCTCCAGCAGAAAGACAGAGTCTAGTGATGAAAGTGAAGACCAGATAAGAAGGAGAAGGCAATGTCTAACAGTGTTTCCTTGAATTCCAGAGTGCAAATAGCCAGTTGGTCTACCTACCTTCCTGTTATTCTGCAATGTTGTTCTAAGATATGACAACACCCAGTGAGTCAATCTGAGGCCTGGAAATGTAACATTCTGCTACTCTTAGGCCATCTAATTATGATAAATCCTTTGGAAGTAACTGTATTTTAGACCCATAGAAGAAAATCTTTGCACTCTCTAGAATCTATTTTTTAGAAACAAACACACAAACTCTTCAACTGAACCCAACACTTATCAGAGGTTCAGCACCTGCCCCTCTATAATGATACCCTACACTTAACATATACATCAAAATTTCCCATACTGCTTTAATTCTATTAGAGCAGAATTACAATATATGTATATATATATATATATATATATATATA
>JADRCD010211350.1:15443-28176 GCA_019843815.1 Montemys delectorum | reverse complement strand
ACTGGGAAGTAGCTTTCTGAGCTGACAGAAATGCTCTACACTTCTATGTAATTACATATTTATTACATAGGCATGTATTATACACACACACATATATATACATACACACATACAACAACTATTATAAGGCTTATGCTTGTGTATGTATATAATTTTGTATATGTTATACCTCAAGCTTTAAAAAGGCATGGACTTTGCACTTGTATCTGGAGTTGATGGGGATTATAAGCATGGCTTTACAGAGATATACACCAGACTCTGAAGAAAAAGTGGGATTGTACCAAGGAGAAAGGGGAAGTAGTTGTGGGCGAGGTCAGAAGATGAAAAGATGAAAGAAGATGAGTGGCTCAGTATGGTGAGCATGTTGGGTGTTTGTCCAGTGTTGTGTGTGCATTAGGTTTATAGGGTTCAGGAGTTGGTATGTGAGGCCAGGGACATGGCTGCAATCAGCTTTCTCTCTGTCTACTTAAATGAACTCCCCCAAAGTCACACGTTGATGGGGCATTCAAGGCTCAGACCATCACGGTGCAGCCAATGTTCAGAATCACAAATGCATCAAAGATTGACCAGAGAGTACTGCTGTGGATCCAGGGGCTGTTTCATCTATAATTGTTAATTTCCCTTACATACAATGCTTTCTAATCCACAGAATTAAGCCATCTCCACTGGACTCTGGTTCTGAATCTGAGAGGAGGTTTGCGTTAACTCTCTCCCCACATTCACCTAAGTTATTCTATGAACAATGAAATTTCCATACTCTCTCTTTGCATCTTACTCTCCTGTCTGCCTTCATCCTTTCATTGTATCTCTATCTACACTGTCCTGTGTCCCTACACCCATGTTCACTTCCATATTATAACTTAGTCTATAGAATAATTCAACTAGGAGAAGTGATTACACAACTTGATGATGAATGTATCATTCATGCCCTTGGGACCAGTTGGTGTGAATGGGTCCAAGTGAAAACAGAGGACTCTACAGCAATGAGATATTGTCACAAACATTTACAGCTTTCTCCATTCGCTTCTTCAATCTAGTAGCACCATAGTTTTGGATTCTTTAAAAATGTTTTTGATTTGGTGTTGGCCAATTCCTCCTGGATATGGGGCCTGCCCTGAAGAGTGGTTGGTAACCCCAGTCACATTACATTGGAGAAAATTGATTTTCCCAAGCAAGTGGGTATCAATCGCAAATAGCTTCTAATTCAATGATATTTTAGTGGGCATTTTTGTTTCATTCTGCTTTGTTTTAGCACTTTTTTGTCTTAAAGACTTTCTAAATGACAAAAATTACAAAATATTGCAAAATTTTTTTGATTGATAGGTATAGCTCCATTTTTTCCCCTAGAAAGCATGGGAGGGGGGTGGTAAACTTTCCTAATTCTCATTTGTAAAACATGTTTTTATTTTTCTATCTAAATTTGACACAGTGAGATTCTTAGTTTCAAAGCCCCATCTTCTAAACTTTTGACAGAATGCTTGGAATGCTTGGCTAGAGCATCTCATATTATTGACAATAAATTCTTACATAAGTTTGTTTTCTTTCTCTGGAGTTTCACCAAAATGAATCTAAATGTTCAGTTTTACTAAGTCCTGCCCTGAATCCATGTTCTCTTCCTGGTCTAAAACCTGAAGATGTTTCTTTAACTTGTAGACCATTTCTTTGGCTACATACTTGTCGAGTCTAGCTATTCTTTATCTTTGCCCCTTTGTCTGAGTGCTTACTTCTGGCTCTCCTCTTGGATTGCTATTGAATTTTATTAGTTGTTAATTCCCCCCTGCTACCACCAGAAAAAAATCAATGGATTTTCTTGGTTTTGACTTCCAGATCACTTGGTCTTTATCCACACTCATTGTGTCATACAGTTTACCCATTAATGTTTTCTCAGGTGTCACATTTTAAAATTTCCACAACTATTTCCAATTTTCTCATTGTTCTATTTTCATAGAAACTGGTTCCTTTAAATTAATAAAATAAACTTGACTGGAGATATGGCTCAGTGGTTAATGGGCACTTGTAGAGACCTTGAGTTTGAGTCTCGGAACTCATAGCAGACAGCTTCCAGGGGCTCTGACTCCTTTGGCTCCCGGCCTCCAAGGACACTTGCAATCACATGCACAGCCACAGACATAGATGCAGACATATACGTATCATTAAAAGTAATAAAAATTGTTTAAAATGGAATAAATGTTCATTATTGCTAAGCACGCTTATGTTGACTTATCTTAGGCGTCTCTGACTTGGGGTGGGCTTTCACTGGTCTTTGCCTCCTGGTCTTCTCTTTCATGTTATTGGTTCTCTCTTTGGTGGTCCTGGTTATGCACTAGGGACTGCATCAGAAAGTCAGTGCTTGCAAGAAGGTATGGACTTGGGCTCCCATAAGGAGGAGTGGAGACAAGATAGAAACTTACTCCTGTCTAATGTGATGGTCAGAGTGCCAGAGGCCAGGGCTGGTCTGTCAGCTGAGCTGGAGTGGTTAAAGCTTCTCTTCTGTCCCAACACTGCATGGCTACCCTTTCCCTCCGTCCTATCGACATCATAGTCAGAGGCTTGAGGAAGAGAGGGCCGGGTTGGGGATTGCAGGTCTTTTCAGCTCACACCAGCACAAGGTCATACCTCACTCCTCAGAAGGAGAAGACCTGTGGTCTTGAGCTGGCTGGCCTTGGGGGCTGCTCAGATCTCTAACACCACACAGGAGATGGAGGATTCTGATGAAAATCATCAACCATGTAGGGCTTCCTGTAGTCTTGGCTCTCTTCTCTAACAAGTTATCCCTGAATGGGATGGGGAAGCCATGCCAGGGATATTTGTGAGAATGTGAAGCAAGTCTCCTAGTGAGGTCTGCTCCTGGGAAGTTAGGCAGAAAACATTCTATTGTCCAAGAATGTTTTCTGTGGCCAGTGTGGTGTACTTCATGTGAGAATGAGTGGCCTCTACACACACTCTGCCCCACACTACCTTCTGGAGTTGGCTAAACACCACACCTAGCCTCTCAGACTGGCCTTGAGACTTAGCTCCATTGGATTTGGCTGTCCCTGTCTAACATACACATTAGGGCAGGGCCTAACCTCCCCTTATGAAGAGGGAAGAGCGTAGCAGCCAGTCCAGCTCTGCTTTGTTGGTGTTTGGCATGAACTATGGTTGGCATTTCTGGGATAAAATTCTCTTAGATGTCTGGGTTCTGGGCTGTGATGCTTTTGGCTCTGGTTCTATTTACCCCATCTCGTGTGTATTCTATTTTCTTAAGACTTCGAATACTCATGGTCCATGGGGGGGGGCTTCCTATCTTGTTTTCAAAGCTATTGTGATACCATTCTTTTAAAAATGCCTTCTCTACTCATCAGGGTGATGCCTAGGGAGAAGCTGGAGCTCCAGTAGTGAGGGCACCAAAAGGAAAGGTGGCCTTCTACTGGAGAGGCATTGGCTCAGAACCCTGAGGTGTCTACCTTGTGGCACAGCTGACACTTCCACACCTGGGTCCCTGCTCTCCCAGGAGCCTTGACAGTTTATGGATCCGATCAGGGGTCAGACTGATCAAGACACCTCAGACTTCTAGACACCTGACATGCTGGTCTTCCCCTCTCTGTCTCTGGGATGGCCTTCGGAGGAGTCTATGGGTCAGGCTCCATCCTCTGCCAGCCACGCTTAGGTGCTGAGAGTCAGTATGCTGTCTACCAGGAGTAGTGCAGGGAAAGAGAGTTTCCATCCCATGCTCCAGACCCTTTAGGACAATTCCTCACATTGTGGTGACTACTCCCCCCCCCCACCATAAAGTTATTTCCATTGTTACTTCATGACTAATTTTCTTACTCTTATGAATCTTAATGTAAATATATTTTGGAGACAGAGGTTTGCCAAAGCCCGAGAGCTGCTGCTCTAGAAGCTGTTTGAGGCCTAACTGACCCCTCAGTTCAGGACTCTGTGAAGCTCATTTTAGGCAGGCCTGATTGCTGAGTCTCCAGGTCTCTTCCACACGGCTGTATCTCCAACACTCCTCTCCATTTTCTCTCCCCTTCTGTGTAAAGTTCAGAATGCTCCCAGCATAAGCTGACGCTTCTGTTGGCTGATACAAATGGCAAACTCCTCACTGTCCTTCATATGTACCTGCGAGCTAATCTCATACGTCAGCTTGGCTCGGTCGTGGTTCTAGATATTGATTAAACCTTATTCTAGAAGGTTTTGTGAAGTTGTTTCCCAGGTGAGATTAACGTTTAAATCTGTAGACTTTGCATAGAGCAGAATGCTTTCTATAACCTGGGTGGGCCTGATGAATCAATTGACAACTTTATTAGGAAGAAGTGACAGCTGGCAGACTACCCTACGCCCTGCAGGTCATGTGGGATCTGCCCTCTAGATTGTGCACTTACCGAATCCCAACTATAGGAGCCAAAAGACACTGTCCTTCCCTTCCCTCTTAGCTTCCCCTCTTTCCCCTGCCCCTCTCTTCTGGGACTGTTTGCAGGACTCTGTCTCCAGTACCTGGCACAGTGGGTGTTGTTGTGATCTTAGCTACTTCTTCGCTTCGTCACAAGCTACAACTTCTTATACCCACCAGTCCCACTGGCAATGTCAAACTCCTTTTTGCTTATCTGTATTATAAGTGTGTGTACGTGTGTGTCCCTGTCCTTTTAGTTCTGCTTCCCAGAGGACTCAGGTGAATGTACTATTCCACCCCCTCGTTCTCCACCTAGCTTCCCTGAGCTCCTGGAGTCTCTGTTCCCTGAGCAGAGTCTCTGTGCCCTCTCTCTTCGTTCTCACAGGTGGAAACTTATTTGTTCAGAGGCTTCCCTCTCCGTGCACAGTGAGTTCTTTGAGTGCAGGGCAGCCCATCTCACTCATGTGCCTTGCAGAAGTATGGATGACATCTCTCAAAGAATGGATGAGTCTGGGAAAACAAGAAGACTGACACTGGTGCCTAATGGGAGGTGGGCTCCCAGGGTGGAGAGAGGAAGCTGGTGCCTAATGGGGTGGGCTCCCAGGGTGGAGAGAGGAAGCTCCCATCCATCTATTTAAAGGGGATGCTGTAGAGAGGTCAAGGAGGGACAAGAAGACCAATTCCTGAAAACCAGCTGTGTGGAAAAGGGTACAGGATGCTAACAGCAGGCAAGGAGTGGTGCCTCAGGCCTCACATCTGAGTGGCCTGGTGTCCCCAAGTGCAATATTGTAGAGGATTCCATGGGCCAAGGCACAGCCAGGCCAACTCCCATGGGAGTTAATCTTAATAAATACTGAATTCCAACCTTATTTTTGGGTCAAGAATTCTCACATCAGGCCCTACCCAGATCTCCCTGTTTTGACAACTTTGGAGTTGTAAAAGCCCCTAGTGACAGGCCATGCCATCAGGAGCAGTTCTCAGTTGTCCTCCAACTTCTGCTCTTTCTTCATGGGGCAAGAGGCTGGAGTCCTGTATGGTTTGCTGAGGCTTTAAGTTCTCTCTCTCTCTCTCCCTCCCTCCCTCCCTCCCTCCCTCCCTCCCTCCCTCCCTCCCCCCCTCACTCTTGCAGTTTGCAATTTTTTGAAAATTCCACCCTGGCAAAAGCCATAGGCTGTGGGAGGATCCTGGGGCCAAAGATAGACACTGTGGGAATTCTCTTTGTTTCCCAATGCACCAAGCATGGGCTGCTGGTTGCCCATTGCATTATGAACAAGTGAATGAATGAATGAATGAATGAACGAACGAATGAATCTAAATGCAAATTCAATGGATCATAACATTAACCTGTTTCTCCACTGCAACAGGCCCAAGACAAACCAGGAGAAAAGATGAACAGCCTGTTGAAAAAGGTCTGGTGGCTTAAGAACGATGGAGTGTACCTAATGACAAACTGCAGAGCAGCTGGGCCAGTAGCAAGATGGATGGCTAGCTGATTGGTTAGCTAGCTAGCTGATTGGTTGGCTAGCTGATGACTAGCTAGCTGATTGGTTGGGTAGCTGATGGCTAGCTAGCTGATTGGTTGGGTAGCTGATTGGTTGGGTAGCTGATCGGTTAGCTAGCTAGCTGATTGGTTGGCTAGCTGATGTGCTGGCTAGCTGATTGGCTGGTTCGCTGATGGTCAGCACACTACTGCTAAGTATCCGTGGCATACTCAATCTGTGCAGTAGATCATGTTTCTAAGTCTGTTTTACAGATGAGGGAACTAAGGTAGATAAAGTCACCTACATGTTCACAGGTACACAATTTATCAAGAAGCCAGGAGTCTACAGGTAGCTGGATAGTGTACTGTTACCACCCTTTACATCTGCAATGAAACAAGGGAAAACTGCAGTGTTGTATGAGCTTTGGTGGCCAGAGACCCAGCTTTGCCCCTATCCTGCAGGCGACCCAATTAGGTGGGTGACTACCCAGTGAAGTCCACACCTAGTGAGAAAGAGGGTGCTTTGTACAGTTGGATGTCTGCCAAGACATTTTGGGTCCTTCTTATCTCTAGCCCGGGTTACCCTAGTGGGACTGCCCCTGGCCCTGACTTCCTGCTGGATCTCTGTGCTTATGGGTCCTGATGCTCTGCCTCAGCTCTTCTCAACTCCCGCCTCTCCTCAAGATGCTCTACCCAGTATGTCAACCCAATCCCGTCATCTTCAAGCTTCCTTCCTCCTACCTCTCAATTATACCCTAGTCCCTCTATCCTTTCTGTCTTCCTGCTAAGGGCTCAACACCTCCCTGACAACTGCCTGTTCCCCATTCTTCCTTTCTTTGTCCAGATAAAACCAACTTGTCACTAATTTCTCCTTGAGACCATCACTGTCCCCTCCTCTATGGAGATGGGCCTCCAACTCCATGACATCAGTGATAACCAGAGCATTCCCACCTTGAATTGGTGTAGTAATTTAGCATTCATAGCCCAGTCTCACTTGTTCCCTCCTAAATTCATCCCTAGGAGGGAACCAGTTGATGATAACTTTGACTGTCTGTCCCTAGATTGTAAGCACACCATCTAGACATCACATCAGACCTGATGAATTCTTTTGAACAGTCACCTAGGAGAGCCTTACCACCCATTGTACAGATGAGGGGACAGAGGCAGCAGTAGCTGGGATGAATCTGGGTATCTCCTGAGCCCCAGTCTTCCTGAGGACTCTAAATGTTTCCTGGGTCCTGCTCGCATCTGAGTAATATCTGGTTTCTTGTCCTGTCCTGAGCCTGAACTAGTACTAGGTATGCTGGTAGTTAGGGGAGATGAGAAATGACCCCACAAAGACTTAGAGTTAGGACCACCACAGATGCCCTGCAGAGTCCCAGGCCACCAGCCACCCCTCATCTTTGCACTGGAGCTGGGCCCTTTCACTCAGAGCCTGACAAGAGCCTAGACATCTTTCTGATTGTTTAGACATTATACCCAGTCAGAAGGGTTAAAGCAGCTGCTCTTCCTGGGAATTCCTCGGGGAGACTCCTGAGGTACTTGGATAGAGGCAAAAGGGGTGCCCGAGGGAGGGGCTAGTGGAGGCCACAACTGTGAGGGCGGGTCACTGAGTCAGCCATGCAAGGTAAGCACACACTGGTCCCTCTCTTCTGTTCAGGGCCGGCCCTGCTTCCACCTGCCCGCAGGCCTACCCAATCACTTCTCAGAACTCCAACTCTCCCAGCCCTACAGTACTCTGCTTGGCTTTCCCCAGAGGTTTGGTTCCAAGTATATAGATAGGGCTTCTCTTCCTCAGAGCAGTGACTCAACCTGTAGGTTAAATGATCCTTTCACAGGGGTTGCCTAAGACCAGCAGAAAACACAGATATTTACATTACAGTTCATGACAGCAGCAGAACTGCAGTTATGAAGTAGCAACAAAGATAATTTTATGGTTGGGGTCCCCAGAACATGAGGGACTGTATTAAAGGGTCACAGCATTAGGAAGGCTGAGAACCGCTGCCCTAGGGGACCTGACCCTGTCTTCCAGCCTAGGTCCTTTACAGCCCCTGTTTGTGGTAATGACAGCTGCCAATGCTTTTTGGCCTACATTTGATTTTATTTGTCACATAATTTTACATATTTATCAGCTATGATGTGATATTTAACCTGTATACATACAATGCTATGATCACAGATCATTAGCAATATCCAGTACCTCTCAGTTACCCCTTCTTCACGATGAAGAGAATTCAGAATCCTCTGGCTAGCTATTCCGAAATAGACATTCCATACTCTTGACTGGAGTCACCCTGCTGTACAACAGAATCCCAGGATTTGTTCTTCTGTGACCTGGTTCCCACTGACCACATCCCTCTGCTGATTCCTGACTCTGGTAATTCCCATCCTTTCCCCCACTTCTGTAAGACGAACTGCTCAGATTCAACACTTGAGTGGAAGCTATCAGTGATAGATGGCACACACTCGTGGGGGTGGCTTGTGACTGTTCATGCACCCTTCTCATTGTTTTCACAGAAGCTAGAGGGACCTGTGCCTGAATCACCTTCTTGTCCTGATACTGAGTAGGCATGCGTAGGTGTCTGGGAATGAATGGGTAGATGAAGAAAGGGAATGCCAGAGAGCGGACAGTTTGTAAAAGCCACCTCAATTCTGAACTCTTGATTTCTGAAACAAGGGGGTTATATTAATCTGTTAATAAATAGAATTTCCTAAATTCTTTTCTTTGTGTTCTAAGACAGAGTCTCCCTATGTAGCCCTGGAACTCATTATGTATTCTGGAACTCATTATGTAGGTCAGACTGGCCTTGAACTCAGTGAGATCCACTGGCTCTGCCTCCCCAGTGCTGTGATTAAAGATGTGTGCCACCACATGTGGAAATTTTTCTAAATTTTGATCTAGCCTCTTTTTCACAAATATGACTCTTTAAAAGTGTCATTTACTTTGGGCTAAACTGATACACAATAATATACCATAAAATTCATCCTTTATGAGTATATACCCTTTATCACCATTATTATTATTGTTGTTGTTATTATTATTATTATTTTATTATATTTATTCCTTTATTGTGTTTGTGTGTTCAATTATGTGCATGTATCATGTGGGCAGAGGTCAGAGGTCAGAGGAAAACTTGCAAGAATCAATGCTCTCTGTAGGACATGTGGGTCCTGGAGACTGAACTACAGAATGATGGTGGTTAGGAGCTGATAGACTGTAGCCAGAATATCCTTTGGGGTCTGAGACCATAGAGAAAAGAACCTAAAGATCTGGTTATCTGTTGAGGAAACAGGGTATCAAAGGCCAGCAGCTTAGGGCCCGTCAATATGGGTTTTGATGGAGAATCTTATTTTTCAGAGGAACTAAAAGCTCATTGGTTGGTTCATATTTGGGGGTGCATGCCATACACTGACTACCCCATTGTTCAATGCCCTCTCTAGAACAGGCATCCTTTCAACAGGGAAGAGCTCCTATCAGAAACCCCAATAAGCCAGGGCGACCCAAGAAGGCTTTGGCTCTTTGCTGTCTGTCATGATCTGATCAATTAGCTAACTCCATATTTATTGATCTGCAGTTGTAACTCATTCACAGCTCAGGGAAGCTGCAAGATCTAAGATCTAGACCCGAGGGGGAAGAAAAAGGCAGGTGAGCAAGCAGAAAGCCCTTCATGGTAATTCTACTGTGCAGCTCTCTGGCAGTCAAAGAAGTGCTGCCTAGCCAGCACCACGGTCTCAGTGTCCCAACCACAGACGGACAGAGTGCGCCTTGGCCCTGGGATATGAAGAAGGCAATTTCTTCCTGGTGATTTTAAGTTGGAAGCCATTCATTAAGCCACCACCCACCTCTATTTCCCTGGATTTCATGCCAGCTCTGGGTTAGGCATTTGGCTCTCCCAGGGTGTAAGAATGTCCTGTGAGTTTGTCCTTAAGGCATTAGCTCATGTTTGAGACACTGTGCCAGCTGGAGATCTCCATTCTGAGTCCCATCAGAAATGCATCCCACTGTATACTGTTACTTACTGTCATTCACACTGACCTGAGTCTGTCTGGTTTAGACACAGCCCCCTTCTAAGCAACAGGAATCCCAGGAATACCAACAGCATCACTTTTATTGAATTAAGTAGATTACTGTTAACATAAAGAATTTGGACCCAGTTCCCAAGTATCTCATGTTCTACTATTGTTCTATGTCCAGGCCCTAGTCCCTGAGGCCTGCCTGGGGCATGTGACACCTTATGAATGGCAAGCCCACTTTCTCCCTCCAGGCTGGTGGCCTCACTCTTGTCACTTGGCTGTTGCTATGTGGCTTCCCTTCCATACCACAGGAGTTCAGCTGCCCCTTTGTAGTATCTGGGTGAAAGCCTGCACTTGTCAGTTAGTCACCCAGGGGAGTAAGGGGCCTGCTAACAATACCAGGCCATAACAAGGCAAGTGCTGGGTCCCAGTTTTGGTTTCTTTACTGTAGGACGTGGTAGATGAGAACAAGGATAGATTATTACTGAAGGAGCCTCGCAGGGAAGAACCCTGGGTTAAAGGGCATGGGCTTCACCCACCTCCGTGGACAATGCCACAGAGGCTGGGGGAAGCCAGCACCGGGGCACCACGCTGCCTTTCTAAGTAGGCACACAGTCTGCTTGCTACTGCTGAATGGTGAGTGATGGTTTGAACGCAGTGCCTTTGATCTTAACTTTGCATTTGAGTTTTTACATCCAGTTTTTGTTTGTTTGCCTCTAGAATTCTGCAGCAGACATCTTCTCCTCATACATTTTAACATGCTGGTGCCGTTGTTTCGCAAGCCAGACTCCTGGAGGAAGTAGGATCCTGGGCTAAAGAGGATGTGTGTCTTGTGTACAACAGTGATGGGGTCTAATGTTCAAGGCATCTTCTTATTGATGAGCCGTGTGGGTTTTGCTCACTGGCTTTGATTCTGTCCACAGGGCCACACAGGATATCTCTGACCTATTTTCTGGTGGGTTGAGGACAGAGATACTGCCCCCTTTTCCTCTGACAACATGGTGAATGTTCCCCTGGATGGTTCAGGGACTTTTGGGAGGGCAGGCACTGTCAGCAGTGATTTGGACATAATGTACCGTCTCTTCTCATTGAAAGACACCCCCCTCACAGAGAGAGGGGGGCAGTAGGGGAGGTAGTAGCAACCAGCCACATCATGTTTGCCATTTAAGATTGGCAGACATTCTTCTAGTGAGGACACTGAGAGGACAGTGAAGCTGCCCAGGCCTTCTAGCTTCTTCTAGTTTCAGGTCCTGCTTAACAACAGAACCCTGGCGAGCAACAATGGAGCCGGACACACATGCTGGGTATGTGGCAAACCCTTCCCCCACTATGGAAAGCAGGGCGCTGGTGTGTGTGTGTGTGTGTGTGTGTGTGTGTGTGTGTGAGGGAAATGGGGAGTGAGGGGTTTTCTCTAGCTCCCTCTGTTTGCTGGCTCCCAGGAACTGTCTTACTAGAAAGGCATAGTGTAAATATTTTGCTAAGCAGCCAAGAGAGGAAACTTACCCAGGCTGAGCTGCCCAGTGCTGGGCACTGGCCACAGGCACAATACTCAATGAGGCCATTATCTGTGAAGGGAGGTCTGTTTGTTCCGCTGCAGGACAGTGCCAGGCCAGGAGGTTAACTCTCTGGCGGACCAGAAGCCCGGCTTTATTCCTTCCTGCTTGAGCATGTCTGTCTGAAAATATTAAAAACTGAGGACCAGGGTGCTCACAAACCATGCTCAGGCCCCAGACCCGCAGGTCTGCCTTAAAGGCTGTGGCACTGGGGGGGAGGGGCGGGCATCTGTTAATAGTTCCTGGCCCCCTCCTTCCCAAGCAGCCTGGTGCTCTGAGCTTATGCTCCTGGTCTCATCACCCTCTGCCTGGCTGCTCTTTTCTCCATCTCCTTGCCAGCTGGACCTGGTCTAAGTCATTCCTAAGCACAGGGTCCACCTATTCCTCAAAGCCTTTCCTGATCACTGCAGGTCCCAGAGCCCGAGAGTTAAAGCGTTGCTTTTCAATGATCTTGGAACTATCTATCCAGAGACCCACTTTTCAGATAAGTAAACTGAGGCTTGGTGACACTGACTAGCCTGAGAAGCACCACTGCACATGAATGGTGCACATGGTGGGTTTTCCTATTTTTTTTGTTTTTTGATTTTAAATCTGTCTTCAGTGTCCATCTCAGTGAATCATGCTGACCAGATCCCACACTATGTTCAGAGACTCGCCCCAGCATGGCCTTTGCAGTTGCTGTCCTGGTCTATGTCATTCAGGCACTGACTTCTTGCTGTCACTCTACCCCACTCCCAATGCAGATGTCACCATGCCACAGTGGGTGAGCCACAGCACATTCATTTTGCTCCCTCTGCTCAGCTCAGCCCTCCTAGGCTGCTCCCTGTGGTCTGCTCTCCACTATGCCACCCACTCCAGTCATCTGTGGCCTCCTGTTCCTGCCTGACAGAACCCCACCTCTGCCCAGTGCTCTGCCCAGCTGTCCACAGAACTGGCACCCACACTTCCCTTGGCTCCATACTCAGACACTACCCACCCAGGCTTCTTGCTACCTGCCCAGGCCACCGCCTGTCCCAACTTACCATAACCTGCTAATCCCATGCCTTCTCACTTAATGGCTGACCCTGGCGGGCTTCTGTCTGCTTAAGGAAAGAACACCTTTACATTTATTTTGTACACTTTTATATGTTCAAGAACTCACAAGTATTTATAAATGTGTGTAAGTATTTACCTTTTCTTTGTGTGTCTGTGTGTGTCTGTGCACACATGCACATGTGAGCATGTACATGTGTGTGTGAGCATGTATGTGTCTACATGTATGTATGAGCATGTATGTATGTGCATGCATGTGTGAGCATATGTATGAGTGTA
>JADRCD010211350.1:0-15043 GCA_019843815.1 Montemys delectorum | reverse complement strand
GTGTGTGTGTGTGTGTGTGTGTGTGTGTGTGTGTGCTGGGAATCGAACTCAGTTCCTCAGCTCCCCACCCTATGCTATCCACTGGAATATGGAGAGATAGGCAATATGCTTTGTCACTAGGATCAGTGCTTGTCACCTTGTGCCTAACAGGCTGCATTTCAGGAAAGTCTGCCTATCTGATTGTGGCAGTGTGTCCCTGTGAGTGTTGTGTTGGGAGGGAAGGAGTTTGTTTGTTTTTTAGTCCATGTGTAGGATCAAGGGAAGACAGGTGGTGTTCTTTGAGGCTAGGGCCAGGTGTGGCTCTCAGAGCTGTAGGCCCATTTTTCCAGACCTACACCCAGCTGCCCTAAAACTGCAAGATTATAGCGGCAGCCCCAGAGCTGCTGCTCAGAATGAGCTGCTGTCACAGCCCCTCCTGGCTGGCACACCCTTTCTTGGACTTAGCAGCCCAGGAATCTCCCGAGTATGTATAACTAACTCTCCAGTGAGTGGCCCGGCAGTTGAAACCCTTTGGACAAGCTTTGCTCCCCACTGACAGCTGCCAAATGAGAAGAGAGGCTGGGGAGGGGAAAGGATGGTGCCGAGGGATAGTGCCGAGGTTTGCCCAGTAGAGGACAGAGGTTCAGGCCAACAGGAAGGGTAATTCCAGGGCACCAGCCAACAGTGCCGGAACAGAGGCGAGATGGCAAAGCTTGTCCTGACAGGACACATGGGTGGTTCTGCACCCATGCTGGCCAGGAGCACACTGTCACAAGCAAACAGAAACTCCTCCCTGCCCCCATGACACTGACATTTTTATTTACTTATGGCACAGTTTCCTTCAGCTTGGCTGGCTTTCTTCTAAAGTAGTGCCCGAAGTAAGTTCCCTGGGTGACCTGGGGCGCTACCCATCTTTCCTGCACACCCCACCCTGTCCTGTTCTCACCTCCCTGAGCCCTGGTCTGTCTCTTCTGTCTCTTACCTGACTATTGCTTCACAGAGGCCTGTTCCTCCCTCACGCTTACACACACACACACACACACACACACACACACACACACACACACCCCACCTCTACCCTGCTTGTCTCCCAGGCTCATTTCTTGCCTGTTTTCTTTAGTGATTCCTGCAGCTGCACACCTCACCTGCCCTGCCATCTGCCTGTTTATCCACTTGCCTGTCCCTCGGCCCGGCATTCCCACACCCCTCTGCATTTCCAGCTGCTGCACTCGCTAGCCTCTCAAATTCATTATGCTTGGCATAAAACTCACCTTCCGCCTCCCTGTCTATCGGTGCCACCCTGCTCTTAAGCCTCCAGGTTTGTAACCAGCTACCTTCGAATCCCATGGCCCCGTGTCCCATACCACGTATCTATCTCTTTTCTCATCCACCATCTGCCCACCCCTTCCTCCACCTGCTCACCAATCACTGACCAGCCATCTTGCACTAGCCTGGATAGGTCCTTCTCCATCAGTGGCTCTTCCAGGGTCACCTCCACTTGACTCCACAAGAGGGAGCCTGTTCTCAAATCAGCATGTCCCATGTCTACACTTATTAACAGTGTGGCCCTGGGCAAGTCACCTGAAGGAACTCTACCTGAGCTTGGCTACCTTTCTCTGCTCTCGTGAGGAGTCTTCATTTCTCCTCCTCTAACATCAGTCTGGCAGGCGAGGCCCACCAGCCAGCTCCTACAAGTGACACTGCTCTGAGTAGTGCTCTTAATCAACAACTACAGGCAAACATCACCGTCTTCTTCTGACAGATAACTATGCCTCTAGCTCCTCCCACTGCAGCCTCCGAGCCCCTAGTCTGGGACAGGGCCCGAGGCCTGCCTGCCTGTTAAAGAAGAACCTAAGCCATTGGGGAGTGTGTGTGTGTGTGTGTGTGTGTGTGTGTGTGTGTGTGTATGGAGGTGTGGGGAGACGGCCATCTGTGGACGATGCTTGGAGAAGTTATGACTTACGAGACAAAGCTCAAACTCCTTAGTACTCTCCTGCATTGACAAGTGTATTCCACTCTCCAGCCAGGTCAGCCTGTCCATCACCACCTGAGCCTAGCATGGAGTCTGTTTTCCTCAAACTGCGAAGACGCACTGTGGTGCTACTATGCACCCAGAATGAGCCAAGCCCTTTACATGTTTCTTGACTTAATCCCCGCAGGAACTACTCCACATTTGCACTGTTGTCTCTGTGTTCGACACAGCACAGAGAGGTTCAGTAGCCTGCCCAATGGCACATAGATAGGATGCAAACCCAGTGGTTCAAGCTGGACCCCCCCCCCCCCCATGCCATGATCTAGGTCTTCAGATCCAAGCACGTGTGCTTGTTGACAGCGTCTCTAACACCTCTTGGAGGATCTACAGAGCACAGCTGCCAGGAAGGAGACCTACCCTGCGTCCAGTTGGGCCAGAAGCGGGAAGCAGGAGTGGAGTTATTTTGGAGAAGCGACAGGAAAAACCACGAAGCTTCCTACCTGTCCTGTTTTGCCCCCATCTGTCCTGGGAAACAAGGCTGTCCCTCTCTTAGATAAAAAGGTGTCTCTCACCACACAGTGGCTCTTCCACCAGAGCCTGGAGAGCAGAGACTAAGCTTAGCACACGTTGGTTATTTTTAAATGACTACATAAACAAACCAGGCTAGGTAAATAAGAAAAACATGAGGTCATCTCTTCAAAACCTAAAAATGACTTTTCTATGGGGAGGGAGTGGACTCGCTAGTCCACAGTGTCCCAAGCCACCAGGCATGACCCTCCCTTTCTCACACCCATGGAGGCAACAGCAGCTGGTCTGGAAGTCAGGACTCCAGGTTTTTATTCCTGGCTCTGTGGGCTTTGCATAAATGCTTGCATCTACTGCCCAATCCCTGTACCACTTCCTTCTCCTCCAGACCCTGACATCTGTCCCTTTGTCACTTACAAAGCATCCACATTCACAGATCTTTGTATTCAATGACTGGTGCTCACTAACTACCCCCCAGAAACCTTTGTAGCACCACTTGGGGTGCAGAGGCACCAGACTGCCATCCTACTTGGAGGCTCTTAAATCTACATGTGCAATCAGAGCAGACATGAAGGCAGGGTTCCCCAGAACCCTGTGGCAAAGGTTCCTAATGCCCTGACTCCATGGAGGAAGGGCACATCAGGGCAGGGAATGGAAATGCAGTCAGAAGGAACAGCTCGGGAACTCCAAAGGAAGCTGTCTCTTTCCCTGCGACACACCATGACCTGCTACATAGCCACTGGGGGCCCTGACAGGCATATCAGAAAAGACTGTTAATGTCCCCATTCCTTCCCTCTGTGCTTTGTCATCTGTCCCCAAGCACATCTGGACCTTGCCTTCTGTGTGGACAGCTGTAAGTCATAAAAGCAGCTGGAGAGCTTAACTTGGGAGACATTAGAAATCGTGATAGGAGTCACAGGGCCTCTAGGGTTGCTGGAGGACTATTTGTGCCAGGGACTTGACTCTCTGCCCATTGCTCCCAGGATCTCCTCACTCTCCTCTACCTCTCCTTTCCTTCTCTTGGGCCTCCCAACAGGACACTCAGCATCCTTTACTCTTCCATTATCCTTAAGCAATGGAATAAGTGCAGCCAATTCTTGCTGAGGACAGTCGTTAGACTGTGTTCCACTAAAGCCCTTTCAGAGGCAGGTCTCCAATCACTACAGCATAAATATGTGCTAAAAATACATTTTGGCTCCAATCAGCACTGTTACAGAAAGCAGACCAGTTCTAACACGTTCCCCAATGCACTGCAGCACTGGGAAAGAGTCACCAGCTTAAGTTGGCTGGGATAGACTTTGGAATGGGGTCAGGGAAGATGGATCTACAGGGCTGAGATGAGTTTGAGCTCTTTCCTGGGTGTCTCTGTTTTTCTGGTTAGATTCAGGACTGAATCTATAGGTTTGAAAATCTACACAGGCATCGACAAGGGACAGAGCCACAAGGTTAAGCCCCCAAGTATGGAGAGTGTGGGCCTCCTGTCTGAATGGCACTTGTAACAAGAAAGTATTCAAGAAGCTGTTGAATACTGTTGATGGTACAAACCAGAACTCCCCTGTAGTCCTCCTGGAAGACCCCATAGCACAGCCAAAGATGGGCATACAGTGGAAAGTGTGACCCTTATACCTCACTATTGAAATGATTTAGGATTGTTTTCCTTGTAATTCTGTCCCCCTGACTGTGTGTGTGTGTGTGTGTGTGTGTGTGTGTGTGTGTGTGTGTGTGTCCGTGTCCACACATACAGCGGCTCAAGATTGACATCAGGAATCATCTTCAATCACTCTTCTATCTCATTCAGTAAAGCAATATCTCTCCATCAAAACCAGAGTCCATCGAGGTAGCTAGTCTCACTAACCAGATGGCCCACGAGATCCCATTTCCACCGTCCAAAGCTGGGATTCTATATGGGGCTGCCACACTCACTGACATTTCCATGGGCTCTGGGGACCTAAACTCCAGACCTCATGCACGCACAAGTGCTTTAACCACTAAGTCTCTCCAGCCCCCTAATTTTAATCTTTTTTTTTTCATGGTGTATGTGTGTGGGGGGGTGGGGTAGATATGTACTTGTACATGTATGTGAGAAGTATGCAGAGGCCCTAAGTGGGTGCCATCTGTCTTTCTTGATACTTCCCAGTTTATTTATTGAGGCAGGGTCCCCAGTGAATCTGAGGCTTGCTAAGTCTGCTTCGTGTAGCTAGCTAGCTGTCTTGACGAGGAGAGCCTCTGTGTCTGCCTCCCAGATGCTTGCTTTACGGGTGGCCACACTACGCTCAGCTTTTAACATGTGTGCCGGGCTCTGAACTCTGGTCCTTGTGCCTTTGGGACAAGTGATTTATCTACCTTCCAAGCTCTGAATTCCTTGAGTCTTAGTCCTTACCAAGCCAACCAAGACAAGAGAAGGCAACGTGGAAGCTGCAGCTGAGAAGCAGACCATGGATGCCTAGGACAGAGGTCAGCACAGTGTCTGTGAAAGACCAGAGTCTATTGCTCAGACTTGGAGGGTAGACAGGCTGAAGCAGCCAAAGGTGCATGTGAATGAATGGCATGTTTTTCAATAAAGCTTTATTTACACAATCAGGTGGTGGCCACAGGTCTTAGCTTGTGGATCCCCAGTCTAAAACTTCAGAGATTTTGTAAATCAAAGCATAGTTATTACTCTATGTGTGAACTTTCATAACAAATCCATTTTAAAGATTGAAACTTGAAAAGATTAAAGAATAAACTCGCTTTAACCTGATTTACACATCACCATTTCATACAAGATAGGACATTTTAAATAGCTTCTAAGACAATGAAAATTTGAAAACCACTGGCAGTGATGTTTGCTGGGAAAACATTTTCCAATTCATTTTCATGTTAGTTCTGGCCTCCAGCCATTCATTCAGAAATCACCTTATTCTGGAGATGGTCCCAGTTTAGGTCTCTCCTAAGGAGACTCCCTGTTACCTTGCCCTTAAATGACTCCACCCCACGCTGGGAGCCCAGGTGTCCCCAGGCCACTGGATCCCTGGCGTGGTGGAGGCTGCCACACTGCACACCTGGCATCCTGGACCCTTATCCTTTATCTGCATGGATGCCACATAGCCCAGCCCACTTCCTGGTGGCCCAGCTGTGCCCATACTCTCCTGGATCCCCCAGCAGCTCTGAGTCAGAACTCCATTAATCATGGTGCTTTCTTCCCTAGGGAGAGTACGGGAAGGGGCAGGGCCAGATTTCTGGCTGGAGCTAAGGGCTCATTTCCTGCTGGGCAGGGCTCCCTCTGCAGATTGTGCCCCCTTCCCCCAGCTGTCAAAGCCCATGTGGACTCTGGGGAATTTGGGCACGACGACATAGGGGAGGACAAGTGGGGTGGGAGAATCCTAGTGGTTCCCTTGACTTTGCCTGTGCTCCTCAGAGCTTCAGTTACTCAAGAACTTGTGTCCACCTTGTGGACCAGATCACTGAGGCTGCTAGAGAAGGACTGTCCCCCCAACACACAGTTAAATTATCAAGTGCACAGCTGTGCTGAAAACAAATGCAAAATCAATAGAGCAGATGGTGCTGCAGGAGGCCAAGGAGCAGGACTCTTGGTGATGGGGCTCGGTCATACTGCAAGGACACATGCTTCCTGCTGGAGGAGGAATACTGGACAACGCTACAGTCTTTTCTTCAGGAAACATTTCAGTGGAAAAGTAAAAGGGTTGATTCATTGCAGACAGAGAGCTGTGTGGCTATCTTTAAGTGACTGAACCTCTCTGTGCTCAGCATCCACCCATCCATATTTTAAAGGAAAAACAAGGCCAGCCTCACTAGGATTTTTCTTTTCTTTCTTTCAGGTCTTAAACTCATCTATGAAGTGCCAGGCCATGTGTACAGAGAGGACCAGTCCCTTCACTTTAGGGTCCTGTGCCATTATCAGGTGGTACAGCACAGCAGATCTGTCACAGGGCCAGTGGTGGCTGAATTGCCTGCACAGTGGTAGATGATAGGAGGGACTTCCCGGTGGGTGGTCCATGTTTTAACAAGGTCTTATCTGTATGTTTGTGGTGCCCCTGGGAGGCAGGTGCTACTTTCTCTTGTGTTACAAGAGAGAAATCTGAGGCAAGGGAGAGGGAGTAGCAACATGTTTCCAAAACCATAAAGAAAAATCTAATAAATCCAGTAACTGTTAGTGCTGGGATTCGAACTCAGGGAGAGCTCCAGGTTCAATACCGCTGTAAACATCCTCCATCAAAAGGTAATTAATTCTTCTTGGGCCTAGGGGATTCTTCTACCTTCACAGGACAGTTCTGGTCAGGACAGGCATGCTGGGCTAGGTATGCTGGGGAGGGAGGTGCTGACGGAAATCAAAGCCCATCCATCCACATCTATGAGCTACTGCAGCGCTGGCCCTGGCTCTGCACAATGAGAATGGGCCTGCTCTCACCAGAGGGGACGAGCAGGCCAGGCAGTAAAGCATAGGTTTTCATGCCTTTCTACATCATAGCTGAGCCGTAGATGTGAACATAAAACTGTGGAGAATTCCTAGAGCTCCCAGAACCTACCCCAGAATCCAAACATAGTGGGACTGAGGGTGTATACTTACAATCTTAGTACTGAGGATGCCTGGGGCAGAAGGATTGTGAGTTCAAGGCGAGCCTTAGCTAACAGAGTGTGATGCTGTCTCAAAGGGAAGGACTCCCAGTACAGAGCCTCACGTCCCTAGGGCTTAAGCCGATGACACAGGTATTCTGGGGAATCCATTTTTCCTTCCTTCCTTTTTGAAACCAGGTGTTCTCTCCTTCAACCATATTGGCTCCTTGAATGATGATGATGATGAAGACGACGACACATTTTGTAGCAGACAAAACACCCTAGAATTTAACCCTTACCCAAAGAGCTTCCAACACCATACCCCCACCCACGTCACAGCCTATGTACCCACTCCTAATGCCCAAGATGGAGATACACATACGAACACATACAGGGTCCCAGGGAACTCATTTGCTCATGTACTCAGCCCCTGGAATTTGGAACTCTCCAGGTAATCATGAGAGACCAGGCCTGACATCCTTCCATGCCTCCTGACAGGGCAGGGTGTGGAGGGTGAAACAGGGTGGTAAGGCTGGGGGTAGGGACAAGCCTGGGAAATAGGTTGATATAATAGGCCCCGGGTCCTGTGTCCTTCAGCAGAGGTGAGATGGAGACTGAGTGACCAGTTTGAGGGGCAAGGTGGCACTTCAAGAAGAAGACATGGGAAGCCTAGAATTCCTAACCAACGAATCAGGGAATTCCAGACCAGCTCTGTCAGAGGTCAAGGAAGGCAAGAACAGGCGGCTCTCCAGACAGAATGTTTTAAGAGAAAAACATAGCCAGCTAAAGTGGCTGTCGGCAAGCCAGGCTGGAGCTCCCTACCTGCGCTGCAGACACCACTTCCGATGACCAAAACTGAGCCGCTGCTCTCTCTGGAAGCCAGTGTTCATGTCCACTCTGGCTGCGAAGCCTCTGCTTACACACTGCTCCTCCCTGAGGAAGGGACAGTGTGCCTGGCCAGTGGCTCTTGAGAGTCTTCCATGAGCTACTTCGAGGCAGCTTGGTTTGTGCCTCTGATCCTACGTGAGTGGGGAAGACAAAAGTCATGGTCAGAGAGTTTTCTAGATCAATTTTAGGGACAGAACAATCCCTGCTTTATCTCAGGAGGCCCAAGCCCTGAACTTTCTCCAAGCTGCACTTCTGTCCCATGTCCCCTCAGGGAGATAGTGGGATACAGTGGCTCTGGGACAACACATTGTACATTCCTTTGCCCTATGCTGAACTTCCCTGAGCCGCATCCTTTACCAGGTGGGTGGGCAGGGTTCCTGGTAGACCTCAAGGTTTCCAGATACCTGGAGTACAGTCTTTGGACCACGACAGGTGACTGGGGTCTGTGTCAGGGCACCCTTCACCTTGAACAGGCTCAAGGGAAGTCTACTTTAAAGGTAGCATTTTCTGTTTGGTTCCAGATGAGCAGAGAGACTGGCATCAGTGGACCATGTGGGAAGGAAGGACCAGAGACAGCTGCTAGCAACTTAGGACTATCCATCCAAAAGCCAGCAAGAAAACAGAACCTCAGCCCCCAACCACAAGGAATCAGGTTACATCGACCCTAGAATGAGACTGGAAAGGTTTAACACTCCCCAGAGCAGGGTTGACTCCCCAGTTTACCCACACTCAATGCCAACCTAAGCAAACTGCAGACACGACTGGGTGCATTTGTGGTGAGGTGGCATGGTTATAGTCTAGGGACCTATAGAAGCAAGCTGACCCATGGATATGGCACACAATCACTAAACCTGAGGGGTCTGCTAACCCAAGAGAAAACTAACATGCCTGGAACAGTGTGGGGGCATGGGAGTGCCTTGTGGTTCCCAAGTTACTAACAAAACACTCTTTGAATCAAGGGAAGCCTGGGGCAGGACAGGAGCTCCATAGTGGCTACTGAGCAGATGTATGGATGAGCAAGCATTGTGGTTCAGGCACCGGGGTAGCAGGTTGCTGTAAGGCTCAAACCGGGAAGCTCAGAGGAAAGCACTTCTTAAACCAGAAAAACCCGAGTCGTTTAGCTACGAGCAGCATAGCACATCCGTGCTCTTTGGATTCTCGGGTTTGTCTGCTTCTGATGCTGTGACGTGACAGCTGAGAATGTGGTCTCTAAGGCTCTGATGCCCTGGGTTCTGGTCCATGTCCTGCTCTTTTGTGACCTCCGTGGTGTGTGAAGTCGCTGTGTGTGAAAAGGAGGCTGAGAACGGTGAGGGCTTTCTGAGCTTTGGTGAGTCACCATGCATGAAGTGCTGAGGACAATGCCTGGCACGTGGCACAACCCACATACCTGCCACGAACTCGGTCCCAGAGCGGAGCATAGTAATGTGGAGTAACCTGCACATAGACCTGTGGCATTGCCCCCTTGCTTGTCCACGGCACCATGCTTTGTGAGAACTTAAGTCCTTGGCAACCACTCCACACAGTTGATTGCTACAGAGCACAGAGGTCACCTGAGGTCCTTGATGTCCCTTCCCACCACACCTGCTGCTGTTCAACTCCACAGAGTGGCATGGTAGAGAGAGGACTGGCTCTCTGGCTTCCTGTGGTAATTTTTTTTGAGTCTGCCAATGGAGCCACCCAGACATTGCACAACTTCGCCGTGTTCCATCAACTCCAAGTCTGACTTCCCAGTCCACTGCAAGTATTAAAAAAAAGGGGGGGGGGGTACCTGCTACCTTCCACTGAGACCCCAGAGCACCCACGACCAGGTTCCACCTCCAAGCCCTCCTGTTGGGGAGACTGTTTTAGAACTCACACCCCTCCCCCACAGCATGTCTACCTGGCCAGATGCTCCTCCCACTCAGAAATTCTCACCACACTGGACACAAGGCTCATCGCCCGTGAGACCCAACACCCACTTGTTACAGTTCTCTTGAGATAAGCAAGTGTCCTCTGTGCAGATACTGGGAGCTGAGAGTCCTTCTAGATGGTATGATGTTCAGACAGGTTTCCTCTGAATCACATGCAACCCCTAGCAGGGATCTTCCCCACAGCGATGTGTGACAATCCTTTTTAGAACCCGACATGGCTGTTCATTCACTTAATGGGTCCAGCTGGCTGGCAGTTGCCAGAGACAGAAGTTGGACAAGATTTGGTCCTTGTTTTCAGAGGAACCACAGTGGAGTCAATTCTGATGGTGTCTGGATGTTGGGGGTGTTTCAAACACAGCCCTCGGACCTCCTGAAGGAGACCATCAAGAAACTGGTGACTGAAACAGGAGTCGGCAGGAGAAGAGGTTTGCCGAGGAGGGGCAGAACTTGAGCTGGCAGTGGACTGGGTTAGAAGATGGTTTTGATTCATGAGGGGGTATGGCTTGTGGAGGACCGAGGATGAGCTGAAGCACGGAGACCATTATCATCCCGTTACCAGCCACTCACAGTCTTCCTCAGGGGCTGTCCAGCGACATCTGTATACTAGTCACCTGAGAGTGTCATCCCCAAGGCCCAAGTTTCTAGATGACAAAGAGGGCTCAGTGGTCTGTCTCTTCTCCCCCAAATACCACTAAGACAAACAAACAAAAAGAGACTACAAATAGGAAGAGGTCCTGAGTCACACCAGCTGGCCAGAAAGTCTGAAGACTCAGGGGAGTGGGGGCCACAGAGAGCCCAATCGCACCCCACTGATGGGTACAGGAAAGACCCACCCCAAAGACCCGCCCCAAAGAGGAAACAAGCTCAGACTAGGAACACATCCTCTGAGTCTCCAAAGGGACCAGTGTGGATGGGAGGGAAGCAGCAGATGCCAGGGCCACACACCTCTGCCCGCTACACCTCAGCTCTGGCAGGGGCAGATGGCACGACAGACGTCACAGAGACTTCTGGTAAGACCCATCCTCTTCTCAGCACCTTACACAGTAAGTTCCTGTGATCCCCTCGTCTGGCCTCAGCACTCCGTGCCTGCTGTTTCTACCAGCCACAGGCTGTCGTGTGACAGTCCCTACACAACCGTGAGCCAATCCTCAGCAGAGCCATCCTGCCTCACACACACTCCAGATGCACCAGGGCTTTGTGGAGCTGCTGCGCTCCCTTCCCAGATCAGGGAGCACCTCAGCTTCCGTGAACACTATCTTGAGGAGACTGGGAAAGCTGGCATTTGAAAGTCTCTGTACACATGTTGAGAACATACATTGATACTTGTCCTGGTTTGCTTTCCGTTGCTGTAATAGAATGCTCAGAACCAAAGCAACTTGGGGAAGGAAGTGTTTATATTATCTTACACCTTCAGGTCATGGTTTATCACTGAGGGAAGCCAGGGCAGGACCTCAAGGCAGGGGGCTGAAGGTAAAAATATGGAGCAGAAAACCGCCTCCTTGCTTGCTGTCTTGTACTTAGCATTTCTCCTATAGCCCAGATCTCCCTACGTAAGGATGGACCCCCACCCCACGTCGAATCAAGACAGTCTCTCACAGACCTGAACAAGCTCATCGAACCTGGGAAATTCCTCAATTGAAGTTCCCTCTTCTCAGGTGAGGTTGTGCTTGGATGACAATAAAAGCTAGCACATACTGGATTTCATATCTCCTACCCTGACTGCCAGTGGGTTACAGTGGTTTGAGGGGAAAACAGATCTTAAAAACCCCAGAGATCCATCACTCAGTCGAGGTTCAAATAGAAATACTAAAGAAATACTAAAATCAGAGGCCACTGCCTAATCTTTTCTTTAAGTCACCCAAGGAATTACTCCAGCAAAGCAAACAAACAAAAAAGGTATCAGAATAAGTCATTCAAGAGAGGACAAGGTGGGAGAACAGGAAACAGGAGAAATTCAGGCAGAGCTTTCGTCGTGGCCTCTGGACAGAGGTTTGCCAGAATGGGGACACACTGCTGGAAATCAGAAACTTACTTCTTCACATGAACACACAAATATGCTTCATTTATGGGTATTTCTAAAGGAAAAATAAGACAGACTTCTTAATTGCCAAGTACAGGAGAGAAAATAGAAACAGAGATTATTCAATATGGCAGAAACCAGGAAAACTAAACCTATTGGGAAGGAAAAGGGATAACAGAGACGTGAGGAATGACATCAGAAGAGAGCCAAGCATATTAGCGAATTCAATAATGCAAATAGATTCAATTATCTTATTCTAAGTTAAGAGACCAGGATGGTAAAAGAAAATATAAACCCAGCCATATATTTGGAAATAAGACAAACTGATGAAGGAAATCTAAGAAATGGGGAAAACAGCTAAACACGCAAGAGGTTTAATGGAGTCCTGGCAGGTCACACTGCAGAATGAAGCAGAAAGGTCAGGCAGAGAAAAGTAGGACATTTTGTATTTGCTTGAGGCCTTTTCCACAAGAAGGCATAGGCTGGAGCTTGGCCTTTGCCCTAATGAGACAAATGAGGTAGCGTAATCATAGAACCATGGAGCAAATGGGGGTATGGTGCCTGGATACCAGTGATCCCAGGCCCAGGGGAACGAGGCAGGGATTGTGAGTTCAAGGCCAGCCTGGACTACATAGGGAGGGAGAATGAATATCCTCAGCATCACCTGTGAGTGTGGACAGGACACAGAAGGGAAGACATAGGGACAGAATCTATAAGTTTCCTCTTATACAGACCCCAGACACAGGTAAGATGCCTTTTTGTTTAAACATGGCAAGACAACTCTCCACTTCCACAGAATGTAAGCATTGAAGATCCTACGAGCAGCTCCAGGCAACAGCCAGAAGTCTGGGCATCGAAATCAAAACAGCAAGTCGAGGGGCACAAGGCGGTGCCGAGACACTTTCTAAATGACTCGAATAAAGGGAACATAGAGACTGAAACTGCAAGGGAACTGGAGAGAGAGAACAGTACTGTTTGGAAGGTTGTAGGCAGAAGTAATGCTGTACTCAGAGGAAAAGCAAGCCTCAAATGCTTTTGTGACAAGAGGAGAGGAGAGGGGACAACAAGACACAGGTTAAGGATTTCACCGGAGCTGAAGTGGTAGCACACACCTGAATCCTAGCCACTCGGGAGATGAGGAAGGGAGATAGCAAGTTTGAGAGCAGAACAGGCGACTCAGCAGGCCACTGCCTCAAAACACAATAAAAGACACTGGGGGTTGGGATTGTGGCTCCGGGGCAGAGCGTTTGTCTAGGGCAGTGGTTCTCAGCCTTCCTAATTCTGTGTGACCCAGTAATACAGCTCCTCAGTTCTGGTGACCCCCATCCCCCAGCCATAAAATTATCTTCACTGCTTCTTCATAATTGTAGTTTGCTACTGTTATGACTATATAATGTAAATATCTATGTTTTCTGATGGTCTTAGGCAACCCCTATGAAAGGGTTGTGACTCATAGGTTGTGAATCACCAGCCTAGGATATGTAAGGCTTTGGGTTCAATCTCCTGTACTGAAAAAAAAAAATCAACCAGAATAGCCCAAAGGGAAGAGATTAATAAAGCCCAAAGTAAATCTGAGAGAACAAGCATGTGAAGCAGCCACCAGCAGCCACACATGCAATGCTATCATCCCTGTGCCCTGACAGTGCGGATGGACACCGGTGACCACCACCAGCTAACAAGACCAGGAGTGAAAAGCTAAGTCAGACAGCGGCTGAGAAAGGTGACTCTCATGGATACACGCATGCAAACTTTTTAAGATGTAAGAGAATTGGAATATAGCTTTTTATGTCGATGATGCATTTGAAAACTGACAATATTCTAGGAAATGACATTACACAAAAGTGGAAGGAGAAGGAGAAACACTGAGCCAACCAATAACCACAGGAGAAGCTGAAAGGACCACCAAAGAGGGGATTCCCAACTGCCAGAGAAAGGATGGAGTAGTCACATAAAGGGGACAGCACACAGTGTGGCCCCCTCGCTCACTAGGTACCCTGGAAGAGCCCGAGATGTGTCAGACACTGTTCTGGGTACTGCGAGCATCGTAAAAATAATAACAGAGAGATATCATAAATCAGAGAGGGGCCTGGCCTTTGTGGAGCTGAGCATCCAGCCAGATGAGGAGAACAAACAGATAATGACGTAAGTGACATGGGGAGTGGTGGCTGAGAGCCAGGAGGGAGGTAAACAGCAGAATGGCACCCGAGAGCAGGCTGGGTTCCCACACCACGGCTGCCCAGATGGTGACACCGCTTGAAGGTATAAACGAGCCAGGTGTCTCGGGTAGGGTTTCCAGTGCCGTGGGGAACACCAAGGCCAAGAGCAACCTAGGGACGAAAGGACTTACTTCATCTTACAGTCCTCAGGTCACACTCCATCACTGAGGGAAGTCAGGGTAAGAGCCTGTAGGCAGGAACTGAAGCAGAAGCCATGGAGGAACACTGCCTTCTGGCTTCCTCCCCATGGCTAGCTCAGCCTGCTTTCTGAGACAACTTAGGACCGCCAGCCCAGGGATGGCACCACCCACAGTGTGCTGAGCCCTCACACATCATTCATTAATCAAGAAAATGTACTCCAGACTTGCCCACAGGCAATCTGATGGAGGCGTTTTCTCAGCTGAGGTTCCTCTTCCTAGATAGCTTAAGTTGACTCAAAACCAACTGGGATACCAAGCATGACAGCATGCGCCTCTAACCTGGGCTCTGGGGAGGCTGAGGCAGGAAAATCCCAAGTTTGAGGTCATCCTGGGCTTCATAGTGAGGCCCTATCTGAAATCCCACACTAATAGACATAACATAGAAGCAAACCTGTGAAAAATGCCAAGGCTGTGGGAATATTTGTGTAATGCTATTGGAAAGTAGCTTTCAAAGCCCCAGTTGGACTACAGTGTTCTTTGAAGGTCAATTCATTTGGCTATCCAAAAAAGTAAGTAACCATACAACAGAAGACCCCCCCAAACACAGATTAAAAAAAGAAAATAGCAAATTATAAAAATATTTGCAGATTTTTGAATTCTTGAGATTTAAGTCCTATAATTCTGGAGAAAAGAAAATTTAATCTCTCATTACTTGCTCCACCAACCAACTCTTTCATCAGAATGTTCCTTATTTGAGGATGGAATGCTTGATAACAAAATAGGCACTGAGATATTCTGCAGCACATACAAAAGGGTCACGACCCTCAATATGTAGCGAG